>QRAM01000391.1:185-91073 GCA_013436055.1 Halocynthia roretzi
ACTTAAAAACACTTAAAAACACTTAAAAGCACTTAAAAACACTTAAAAACACTTAAAAACGCTCGAAAACACTTGAAAACACTTGGAAAACACTTGAAAACACTGGAAAACACTTGAAAACACTGGAAAACACTTGAAAACACTGGAAAACACTTGAAAACACTGGAAAACACTTGAAAACACTGGAAAACACTTGAAAACACTGGAAAACACTTGAAAACACTGGAAAACACTTGAAAACACTGGAAAACACTTGAAAACACTGGAAAACACTTGAAAACACTGGAAAACACTTGAAAACACTGGAAAACACTTGAAAACACTGGAAAACACTTGAAAACACTGGAAAACACTTGAAAACACTGGAAAACACTTGAAAACACTGGAAAACACTTGAAAACACTGGAAAACACTTGAAAACACTGGAAAACACTTGAAAACACTGGAAAACACTTGAAAACACTGGAAAACACTTGAAAACACTGGAAAACACTTGAAAACACTGGAAAACACTTGAAAACACTGGAAAACACTTGAAAACACTGGAAAACACTTGAAAACACTGGAAAACACTTGAAAACACTGGAAAACACTTGAAAACACTGGAAAACACTTGAAAACACTGGAAAACACTTGAAAACACTGGAAAACACTTGAAAACACTGGAAAACACTTGAAAACACTGGAAAACACTTGAAAACACTGGAAAACACTTGAAAACACTGGAAAACACTTGAAAACACTGGAAAACACTTGAAAACACTGGAAAACACTTGAAAACACTGGAAAACACTTGAAAACACTGGAAAACACTTGAAAACACTGGAAAACACTTGAAAACACTGGAAAACACTTGAAAACACTGGAAAACACTTGAAAACACTGGAAAACACTTGAAAACACTGGAAAACACTTGAAAACACTGGAAAACACTTGAAAACACTGGAAAACACTTGAAAACACTGGAAAACACTTGAAAACACTGGAAAACACTTGAAAACACTGGAAAACACTTGAAAACACTGGAAAACACTTGAAAACACTGGAAAACACTTGAAAACACTGGAAAACACTTGAAAACACTGGAAAACACTTGAAAACACTTGGAAAACACTTACAAACACATAAAAACACTTGATAAACACTTGAAAACACTTTGAAAACACTTGAAAAACACTTGGAAAACACTTGAAAAAAACACTTAAAATCACTTGGAAACACTTGAAAACACAAAAACACTTGAAAACACTTGGAAAACACTTACAAACACATAAAAACACTTGATAAACAGTTAAAAACACTTTTAAAACACTTGAAAAACACTTGGAAAACACTTGAAAACACTTGAAAAAAACACTTAAAATCACTTGAAAACACTTGAAAACACAAAAACACTTGAAAACACTTGGAAACACTTGAAAACACTTGAAAAAAACACTTAAAATCACTTGAAAACACAAAAACCCTTAAAAACACATAAAAGACACTTGAAAACACTTGAAAAACACTTAAAAACACTTAAAAAACACTTAAAATACTTGAAAACACTTGAAAACAGTGGAAAGAAAACCACTTAAAAACACTTAAAACAAACACTTGTTCCAAAGTCTTCGACCTTTCGTCAGCGTCAAAGGAGAAAAAATGAAAAAAAATGAAAAAAAAAGGGCGTCGTTCCTAAGTGGAACGAACGACTCTTTGCCAGCGTCAAAGGAGAAAAAAATGAAAAAAAAGGCGTCGTTCCCAAGTGGAACGACTCTTTCAAGGGAAAAAAATGCAAAAAAAAAAGGGTGACGTTCCAAAGCGGACGACAAATCTTAGATCGTGAGGATAACTTTCAACACAACGCAGTGAGAAACTGCTCTGGTCTAGGTCGTCTGCGAATGTTTTAGCATCGCGCAGAATGCCTTCCTCGACAGAAACGCCGGTCTTTCGGCAGCGTCTCTTTGACGGCCAAGTGACCGCCTAACGCTGCCTCGCTACGGCACGGCACCAAATTATCATGGCTACTTAGGCGGGATTCTGATGTAGAGGCATTCAGTCATAACCAGTGTCGCACCATCGGCTCATCAGCCAAGCACGTGAACAAAATGTCTGAATATGCGGTTCCATTCGTACTGAGCAGAATTACTATTGCGACAACACTCTCTCACGTACTTTTGAACTCTCTCCAAAGTGCTTGACCTCGCGACAGTATTTAGTCGTAACCAATCCTTTTACCGAAGTTACGGAGCTCATTTGCCCAATCGCCGATTTTCCAGCGATCTGACGGGCACTCCCGTTTGCCTCTCAACGGTTTCACGTACTTTTGAACAATGGTTTTCAAATTTCCGCCATGGAACTTGTTCGCTATCGATCTCGCGACAGTATTTAGTCGTAACCAATCCTTTTACCGAAGTTACGGATCTGATTTGCCGACTTCGCCGATTTTCCGGCGAACTGACGTGCCCTCCCGTTTGCCTCTCAACGGTTTCACGTACTTTTGAACTCTTTCGCGACAGTATTTAGTCGTAGCCAATCCTTTTACCGAAGTTACGGATCTGATTTGCCGAATTTACCGCCCGAGTCAAACTCTCCGCCTGACACAGATCCCGATTCACTCGCCGTTACTGAAGGAATCCCGGTTGGTTTCTTTTCCTCCGCTTAATAATATGCTTAAATACAGTGGGTGCTCTTGCCTGAACTCAGGTCGTACCAAAAACGTTGTACCGAAACCGACAACCGCAACGTCGAGGCGCTCGATCGTCTTCTGCCCGAACGGGCTCGAACGAACCGATCGCGCCTCCAACATGCCACCGTACTGTCACGCTAACACTCGCCTCACGGCGACGCAAACCGACCGGATCGCGGACNTGGACTCTGAAAATATTTCGAACTACACACCTCGAACAGACGAGAGAGATCGCGCATAAGAACGTTACTCTCGGAACGGCAACACGAGCGCGCATTTCCCGGTCTCTCGGCAGTTGAACCGTTGAGAGGCAAACGGGAGTGCCCGTCAGATCGCTGGAAAATCGGCGATTGGGCAAATGAGCTCCGTAACTTCGGTAAAAGGATTGGCTACGACTAAATACGAGTTCAAAAGTACGTGAAAGCGTTAAGAGGCAAACGGGAGGACCCGTCAGGGCGAAGTCGGCAAATCAAATCCGTAACTTCGGGAAAAGGATTTGGGTAACGCAGATGTCCTCCTAAGGTGAGCTAAGCGAGGACGTAAGCCTCGCGTAGAGCGAAAGGGCAATCGCTCACTTGATTTAGATTTTCAGTATGAATACAGACCGCGAAAGTGTGACCTGTCTCGATCTTTTTGAACTTGCGAGTTTGAAGCAAGACATGTAAGAAAATTTACGACAGGGATAACTGGCTTTTGGCAGCCAAGCGTTCATAGCGACGTTGCTTTTTGATCCATCGATGTCAGCGCTTCCTATCGTTGTGAAGCAGAATTCACAAAGCGTTGGATTGTTCACCCACTAATAGGGAAGGTGGTACTGTTGATAAGCCAATTGTGCGACGCTACCATCTGGGGGATTATGACTGAACGCCTGTAAGTCAGAATCCCGCCTAAGTAGCGACGATACTTTGGTCCTTTTTGCATTTTTCCCCCTTTGACGCCGGCGATAGAGTCATTCCACTTTGGAACGATGCCTCTTTCCCTTTGACGCCGGCGATAGAGTCATTCGTTCCGCTTTGGAACGACGCCTTTTTTTTTGCATTTTTCTCCGGCCACGTGATCGCAAGTCGATGAAAAATGACAACAGTGTGAGTGTTTTAGCTTCTTTTTTTTTTGTCGTTTACTCGATGGACTTCAACTGCCACAGTTTTACTTACATTTCCTAAATCTGATATTTACCATAGTTTAAATTTATTTAGTATTTAAATACTATGATATAAGCATACTACTTTCTTCCTAACTGATGAATTAATGACCTATAAAAATGGATATGGAAGGCTGGAATTCTGGCTTGATGGCTAACTCAAAACAAAACGAAAACTAATAAAAAAAATGATCAGTAGATGAATCATAAGTTTGTTTTATATAGACATTACTTGACTTAGCTCAGTTCAACAATATGACCTCTTAGTACATCTGAAATGACTCTGACACAATGTGAGGGAAATTATTTAAACAATATATGTATGATATGTGAGAGTATATTCTCTTGCTCTCCCCAACGGATTCCAATGCTTCTCAGCCACGATAATCAAAGACAGATTACACATTTGTAAAAATTTCTTCTCATAATTTATGTCTGAAAATAGTAAAAACTAAAGAACAAGCAATGACAATATCTCATGGTAAACCTGTGATACCTTAGGCATGTTACTCTCTCCGTAGTATTTTGAAATTGAAAACTCAGTTGTCATGCACATAAGCATTAATCTGTGCCTAGCTTTTCTATTCCATTGTCCTTTTCTGCAACATATTTTCGTTCAATGCAACAAAACTTACCGTAAAGATCTGACGTAAACTCTCTGACGTAAACTCATTTTATTTTTGTTTAAATTCTTCTTTATGCCGAACTACTGGAAGCTATTTGTAATGCGACATATAAGGATTACCAACAACCAGCATGATCAATAGTGAAATCAAATGAACCTTACAAAATAACAAAAAAATGTCATCCGAGTATATGAACCTGCTACACATTGTATATGCAATTATTGTCAAATACGGAATCTCATTATTATACTGATAGCAAATTATTAAAAAGATTTCAAAATCCTAAGCCTACGATTTTGCTTTATTCTTTCCCGCGCATAAACAACATCTTTTCTGTCTGATGTACAGCAGGCCTCGCTGGGATAATCGTCAAAGGAATAACGTTTTCTTAATACAAAGAAAATTATGATGGAAAATTTAGAATCCTTTCTATTATTGGATCTCATAATATGAATTACCAAATTTCAAGGCATTATTTCCTCCCTGTATACTGATTATATGGCTAACTACCAAAATCATTATTTTAAACTTCTGGTAAGTCTTTATATATACATATGATTCTTGTAATTGCTTTGCCAAGGTTGCATCCATTAGATCAGGGTTTCCCGAACTTTTTTGCCTAGCGACCCCTTCAAATTTGTTAAAATTTTCCGTGACCCTTCGTGTTTGAGAATGATAAACAGTATACAACTCAATTAAGATTCATGTTTTGCACTAGTTTTATTAATTGCGTTGCGAAAGTCAGAAAAACTACAATTTATATAGATGTAGTACTTTGGGTGAAATTGGTGTACTCTCTGTGACCCCTGAAACTCGTCGAGCGACACACAGTTTGGGAAGCCCTGAATTAGATCATTATGTCATACATACTGACCAACATTACATTCTTGACTTCACAGCATGTAAAAAAACTAATATTGTCATAGTTTATTTCCTACCTATTTAGATTATAGAGTACAATAGGAACCTATTACACCGATTGGATTTATGACGCCATAGTGATGCGGTAGGAATCGGTATATTCGAATATATCTATAATTTATATCTACTAATTTTCTTTACCTAATGCTGCTACTTTGCTGAATGCCTTCACGGTTAGGCCACCTTGCGAGCAAGTTCCCTGGGCTACATTGCAAGTATATCCATTGGGACAGCAGTGAACGCCATCATTGCAGCACATAGCCTGTTGTATCAGAACAAACAGAAATCAGTTGATACTCAATGAACCTAGAAATACTCTCAATGAGGGATTTGGGAATTATTACTATTGAAACGTTTTCTTTAAATTGAAGCAACAGTAATGCAAACTGCCTGCCGGGCAGAAGTAAACTTGGATCAGGTCGTAGAATTCCAATTTTCTGGGAAATTGTAAAATTCCTATACGTAAGATGTACAATAAATATACAAACATAGCAATACACATAGTCCAACGGAAGCGCTCAGCACTTGAGTTGTGTGGCAGTAAGACTGGCTCTTCACTACGAGCGTCGTCACCCACTAATTCACAAGCTCAATAAGTTAATTACAGTAGTCCCGTAATATGAAACAAAAGAAGAAGCGTTTTTATGACCAGAAATATAATATCATAGCCAAGCAACTCTTGTTTATATCAATGGAATTATAGTAAAATTAATTTCGTTTATCGAATTTTAATTTAATTTCCGCCTCATCGAATGTCGTATTACCCACGGCGCTAAGCGAGGGCCTACAGTAAAGGAAACTTAGAAACAGACTCAGACTCACAAGAGTTTAATGTATTGACTGTCAGCAATGTGCTATAGATAAATTTGGTACATTTAAGGATTGTTCATTAGGCAACATGTGATAGAGGTATAATTGGCATCAGAAAATAATTTTATGATACTGCTTGCCACTTAAATTTGCAAATTCTATTTTACCTTTGGATATGGACAACATCCATATTGACCTGTTGACAATTTACAGCAAGTCGATCCATCGGGACAAGTTGTCTTTTTGTCGGAACAAATAACATTCCCTGAAACAGAATAATAAGATTGAAAAAACAATTAGAAACCTAAGTGGAACAGTTACTATTAATGTGGATTGTGGTTAGTTGGATCTCACCGGAATAATGCATTTGTTTGCAACTGTTTTAATTCCTATATAGATGACGAACCAAAAGGTCAAAATCAAATGTATGAATTCTATTCTAGGTTATTTCACTATACCTATTGCTGCAACTTTAGTGCTCGCCTTGATGGTTGAAGTGCCACGTAAACAAGTTTCTTGCGACACATCACATGTGTATCCATTGGGACAGCAGTGAAGGCCATCACTGCAGCAGACAGCCTGTTAACGCACAGTAATGTTTTAAGTAGTTTCAAATTTTCTTGTATCAGTAATTTTAAATCCTTCCAACCAAACCTGGTGGGGCCATAATAATTCTTGACACACTAAACTTGAGATTCGTATTTTTGCTGTGATGTTATATATCACCATAATTATTGATGAAAACAGCTATTGGCAAGTGTTATTGTAGCAGAAGTCATAGCATTGTAGCCTACTTCAACAATAACCATAATTACTCATGGTATTAGATTTTTTTATATGTAATATGAAAGAAGATCGGGAAAAATATTTCAGAATTGCGAAATACGTACAACCAGCTAGATAAGTTAAGAACAAATCAATGTACTGTGAATGCTTCAAAAATACGAGTTACATGATCAATACTTTTGTCAACAGGAAGTGAGGCTGAAATCTACATGGATAAATTGAAAACCTCAAATATGTTGCTTTTGAGATGAAATCTGACAGAAATTGTAATATAACATTAAACCCATCTCCTAATTGTTCATTTCCCGGATTATATCCCGTGAATGATTTCCAAAAACTAATGATAAAGTTGTAATATGAAAGTTGTGAAAAGATTATCATCATCATCACCATCATGCGAGTAAAAGCTGTGCTAAGCAAGCAAAAAGATTTCCAAAAACTAATGATTTCGAAAACTTAACATAACACAGCAGTTGGTATTCTATCACAATTCAAATAATATGAAAGTTATAAAACAGATTATCATTTCATCATGTGAGTAAAAGCTGTGCTAAGCAAGCAAAAAGACAAATTTGTTAGTTCTATTTCAGTCGTTTACTTAAGCTTCCATATAATATGTAAGCAAGAACATTTGATGCATATTGGATAGAATCTATTATTGATTGATGAAATGTGATGCCAGTACCAGGCACACAGGTAACTAATTAATTAATAACGCTACCAAATAACTTCATTTAGCTTTTAAACTGCACATCGTTTTATCTGTACCCACATAGTTAACAAATGAAAACTACAAAGTATTATGGTCAACTGTAGAAATGAAACAGAAGACATGTGTACAGCTATTTCACAATTACCTTAGGAATTGGGCAACATCCATACTGACCCGATAACATCTTGCAACATGTTGTATGGTCAGGACATAAACTTTGATCAGGGCATGAGACAACACCTGTTGGATGGATGAGGAATTTCAAAAATATATGATTATTATTACCAGAATATAACACATTGGCTGGTAGAATATACTCTCAAGCACATTCCCTCGTTAGTTTGTGAAAAAATCATATGTTCAGCAAAAGGGGACAAAAATATTTGCACACTAAATGCAGCAAGTATAATTAATACTTGTCTAATAACTAATACAACTTTTATTGCAAAACGTTTGATATTGCTGCACTTTAAAAAACTTTTTCCTATGCTGTGTATAGTATTCAGTATTGACCAGAGCAATTTTGGAATGAGCATTTTAACTCCGAAAAGAAAAACCCGGCAACCAATTATATTTATACCCATTTTAATATACGCAATTGTCTAATAATATGACGAAAATCTTATGTAATTACACTATTCCAGTAACTGCTTACCTATTGCCGCCATTTTATTGGCAGCCTTGACAGTCAGACCCTTTTGATTGCATGTGCCATTACCGCATGAATACCCGTTAGGACAACAATGTACTTTGTCACTACAGCAAGTAGCCTGATATACAAAAACAATATTACAATACAAAATTAAAAACGGTTTTCAGGTACTAATTTTGAGTTTATGATATCTAAATGCTCACCTTTGGATAAGGACAGCAACCAAACTGACCAGATTCTACTTTACAACAAGTAGTTCCATCAGGACATGAAGAGGTATGATCTGGACATGTGACATCACCAAGTCCTGGGAAATAAATTAGCAACAAATACAACTGAGCAAATTATATATTCAAATTCATTATTGGGATCTTCAAACATTCAGTATAGATTCAGGGAGTAATCTATATAAATAAATTAGAAAGTCATAGCAAGGTCAAACATTCCATAAAGTGATCGCATTGCAGCCATTCATACTACAAAAATATTGTCTAAATTAACACTTCTGCATGCTCCTATTTGGCTGCTATAGTTTGACATAAAAAAATACATAATTATAAAAACTCGCCTTCTAGTGCGTCATGATATATGCCAGCAATTTAATAGAGCATTAGCTTATTGGTGAAAATCTTCAAAAACTACTTATGTACAACAAATACAGTAAATAAAGCAATACTTTTGGAAGCAGTTTTTCTTAATGCTTTGATCAAAACACCGCCTTTACTACAGTATCCTCCAGCAGAGCAAGTAAAGTCATTAGGGCAGCAGTGTACTCTATCGGAGCAACAGACCGCCTATAAAATATCAAGGAAGGCATTTGGAATAAGAATGAACATATAGAGCAATTGAAACAGATAGTAGTTAAGTACCTTGGGAAATGGACAACATCCATACTGACCAGAAGTGAGCTTGCAACAAGTATTACCGTCGGGACAGTTTGATCTCCCGTCGGGGCATGTGACATCACTCGACAAGCTTACAGAGGATCCCTAAAAGCAGTAATAACAGTTTTGGAATTAGACAAAATGACGAAAATTGCCCTATGAATAATATTTATGGCAAAATCAAACTTTTTCCAAATTTAGATTCCTTTAATCAGGAATTTTTTTGTGAGGCAACTAATATCTTAAGATCTAGCCTATGGGTATCGACATCACCTACATAAAGTTTATATATTGACAGAGAGGGTACACGAACAGAATCATCACAATAATAATTTATTGGTTAAATAAAAACAACGGGAATTCAACAGTGAATAATTTGTCTATGCAATGGTAATGGTGGTCGCTCAACGCGAAATACCTGAAGTATAAATTCCTTTATGAATTTGAGAAATGAAATTCTTTCGGGAAAACTTTCGATTCAATATTATAGAATATTAAAGCTAATTTTTATACCACATAGAATCCAATAATGGAAAAATTTGGATGCTTCCATAACATTGAATACATAGGACTACATGGGAAACACATTTTAAAACTGTAACACTGAACATTCAGAGACTTGTGCCTTTTTTAAATGATTCATTCATTCATTGCATACAAAATCTTATTGCAAAAATTTAAGAATGTAAGCTGATACCCTGTACAGAATGTAAGCTTTCTAGATTTACTCACTGACAGAGACCGCAGTTCTTTAGCAGAGACGCCATTCTTATCGCTGTTCTTCGCATAACACATACGTTTTTCCACACTGCAACGATATCCGGATGGACAACAGGTCAGTGCGTCACTACAACACGTTGCCTATGATAAACAAGCAATTTACAGGGAATCAGATACAAAAATGTGCAAGAAATAAACTTACATTTGGAAAGTCACAGCAGTTGAATGATCCAGGTATATTCGACTTACAGCATGAACTTTTTCCTGGGCATGCTAACTTGCTATTGCAATTTATATCTTCATCCTTCGATAGGAAAGCTTGAACCAAGAATAAAATATATTATTACAGCAATGGGCAGGTAACTACAATATGAAACAGTACAGAAGTAGTAAGTGAACTAGAATAGATACCATTTCTTATTGCATCGAGGACAGAGAATTGCTCGTTCGCAGTAACTTGAATGGTCACAAAAACAGAAAGAAAGACAAAAATTACAAATCTTGAACAAATCATTATTCCTGTTCCTAAAGCAAATGATAAAAGAAATATAGATTAGATCTATATAGATGGGCTACACTAAAATGAAATACTATAGAAAGCTACTAAATAAAAGAAACGGTGTAAACCGGGAGAGTGGTAGGGTGACGATTCGCGATTTTTCACTTTTCTGTGATTCTCGTATTTACAGGAAATTCCGCTCTTTCACATTATATGGATGCCCCATAAAATTGAGGATGGTAAACTCATCTAACCAATATTGTTACACCGGTATACAGCATATTTATTATCTCAATTTGCAAAGGTGATTGGCATTAGGGTGCTAGCGGAGTCTCCTGGAGAATTAAAGAGATTTCATATCATATTTTCATATGAATAATCTTTTGTAGTAGAAATTATATGTTTGCATGGGTTGACTAACAAAGCATGTTAAGTTGCTGCAGAAGTTTTAGTTGTAGATAAATTTTGCATTCTGTGTGAGTAAAGTGAAGAAATAGCGCAGTCCTACCAACTTATGCACTGCTACATAATAAAATATTATTTCCAAGAAGCCAGAATTTTACAAGGTACGCGATCACACCCTCAAAATCTGCACTGCACTGCAGTTATTAAGATCAAACAAAGCCACTTCCTTAATATACGATGTATAAAATCGATGAAGCAGAGCGAATATCCAGGTAGCAGCGTAGCAGCGGCAATGACTGAATAAAAACAAAAGGATATGGTAATCCATTCATATAAAATTGCATGCTTGAATTTAGTAACCATTCCAAAAACAAATTCTATGTATATACGCAAATATTAGCGTATATTCGAACAAATCTAAGACAGTGGTGAATTATTGCCTATACATGACGTAATAATTTTGACCTTTCAACTGCGGTTCATGGTTTCAATTTTTCCTTTTCCTCCGGGTTACGAAGTGAGTGGAGCGATTTTTTTTTGATATGTACTTCAAGTTTGTATTCGGTTTAATCGTATTGTTTTTAGTATGTATATACAAAAAAATAATACTAATTTTAAAGGAACTTATTGTTCAGCACGTATACCAAACAGATTACTCGTGTAGTATATGGATGTTATGACTGATGCTAATTATTCTACCCGCTTACATCTAGTTAAAAAAATGTTCACGTTTAACTAGGGCAGCTAAAACCACCGTTTCAATGCATTCACGATAGTGGTTTTATTTTCTATTCAGTCGGTTAAAGATGGTTCGCTACGCCTTAGATCCGGAAAACCCGGCCAAAACCTGCAAAGCTAGGGGATCTGATTTGCGAGTGCATTTCAAAAATACCCGAGAAACCGCCAAAACTATAAAAGGCATGCACGTTCGTAAAGCTAACCAATACTTGAAAGACGTGATGGCCAAAAAGCGGTGTGTACCATTTAGAAGATTTAATGGTGGAGTGGGTAGATGTGCTCAGGTCAGAATCTTAATATTTTATAATTACATTAGTATAAATAAAAATTCTGATCATCCCCCATCCTTACTCTGTTTAATAGGCGAAAGCTTTCAAGACAACACAAGGTCGATGGCCGAAAAAGAGTGCAGAATTCCTTCTTCAGATGTTGAAAAATGCTGAAAGCAATGCTGAATTGAAAGGTTTGGATGTTGACTCGTTGGTGATCGAGCATATCCAAGTCAATGCTGCTGCCAAGATGAGAAGAAGAACATACAGAGCTCATGGAAGAATAAATCGTATGTTGCTGATTCCATCATCATTTGGGGACAACGTTGAAAACTAAACCAATCTATAGTTTACTAGGCAATGTCATCCATAAAAAATATTAGTATAACTAATTCTAACCTTCAACGCCTTTTCCATGTTATAAACTAATCTAGGTCTAAGGATAGGGTTGTGATAATGATTAGCAATTTTCCACTTTAGAGTTCATAACATTGTTCATTTTAGCCATGTCCTTTGCAATAATTCATTACCAAAACACTAATAACCATTACGATCAAGACAGTCAAGTCGGCCATGTGTAAATTTAAGTTTTCCTTTTCTAGCATATATGAGCTCACCCTGTCATATTGAAATGTTCCTCACCGAAAAAGAACAGATTGTGCCGAAACCAGAAGAGGAACCAACCAAGAAAAAAGTTTCTAAGAAGAAGATGGCTCGCCAAAAGCTCATGGGTGGAGAATAGTAAAACGATTGTTCATACTGACAAATCTTAATAAAAACACGCATGAACATTTTTTGTTTGGTATATAGGTCTCAATCAGGTCATTTATTCAGTCAGTGAGCCAATTACTGCACAAATTAAACATGTGAATCATTGAATAACAATACTTACCAAAACAGTCGGGCTTGACTGAACTTCCGAAAGATAGAGTGGATTAAGGGGAATAAGGAAATACAAGTAGCAGTGCTGCTAAAGCAGAAAGGGTTGTTAGGGTAAAAATTCTATGCAAAGATTGTCCATATGTCATTAGGAGCATAACCGATAATAATACAGTGTACTCGAACTTCATCAGAATTAAAAGATCCATTGATCATCTGATGCTATGCCAAATATATACTAATTTGAATTTCTTATGGTAATCTTTAACAACAAAAATATTGGAGCAAATGTGCTAAAAGTGAGGCAGAGAATTTAGGTACATTCTGGAGTTCGACTGATATAGCCTAATTTCATCATAAATTTTTGATTAAGCTACCACTACCCATGGAACTATCTTCATATACACACCGCCATTGAATGATACCTAAGAATAAAATGGATGTCAATGGCGTTGCAATAAAGAACAACAGTGCTGCAAAATAATCACCTTTCATTATCATGGGGCCATCCAAAATGGTAAAGATGGTGTCTTGAAGGGATCTTGCTTTTCTTCATCTCTAGAAGTACAGGGGATGAATGCTATGATGAATTTATCAATGCTAAGCAAAGAAAACTACTTCTGCTTGCAAAAATGATAGTATTTCTGTGTTACACAATCACAAAAGTGATATTTTAAAAGTATCAACTGCAACTCATGCTACCCAACTCTGAATATGATGAAGATTCCTTTTTCAGAAAGCTACAGACATACCTCATCTCTTCTGCTGTTTTTGTTTTATCTTCCTCTGTAGAAACTGCTTGCGGTTTCAATTTTTTGTTAAAGCTTTTGTCACCTGAACACAAAATCAAGTAACTTTGTTAGACTTCTTATTAGTTTTTAGAAAATCATCGCATCATCACATTCAAATATACTTACCCAGAGGTGGCATGGGAGGTGGAGGCATCGGGGATTCTTCAGTAAATCTTTTTTAATCGATGCGATGTATGAAATTCAAGAGATAATGCACACAAACAAACAAACATGCCAAGTATCAAAAAAAAAAGAACATGTTAGAACAGGTTTGGTTAGCTTAAATAATTTGATGAGAATAGCTAGTGGATGAAAAAAATTCTGTTTTGACGAATTCATCTCACAGAATCCACTATATATGGCTACAACATTCACCTCTTCTTGCGTGATTTGTCTTTCAACTTTTCTCCATCTTCTGCTGAAGAACCTGAGTAAGAAGAATTACTTGCTGTGCCTGTGAAATTATGCTGTGCAAAACAGTGGTTAAGTTTAGTTACATATTTGTTAATAGAGTGCCCAAGGGTTTGATGGAATTTTCAGTGAAGATGATACCTGGTATCCAAGAACATTGCTATCGTCGTGATCTGCCTCTTCGAACTTGCGTTTGGAATTGTTTGTCACCTCGCTTGCGAATTGGGGCGTTGTCACAATAGGACAAGTCGATACTGCCGGACCAGTTGTCATGGGGTTGATCGCTGGCATCTAAAACATCCTAATTTTTACACAAATACACAATGACATAAAAATGCGGTGATCGTAAAAAGACTCACCACTGGAAGAGTGTTGGCGAAATAATTATCTGAAATAAACAATTTCCATTATTCTTAAACTCTAAACTATTAAAATGTAACTTGAAGATAAACCACTCACTTTGTACTGTACTATATCCGACTGGTGTCACGCCAGCAGTGTTCGTCAAGTTAGTAACCTCCTTTCGCAAGGTTTCTACTAAATTTAAAACAAGTTTCTTAGATGCCTCAACTCCTGCCTGATTGGGATGGCTGATGAAGGCGTGCATTGCCTCGAAGGCTTCCCGACCAGACGTGGGTTCGAGGAAACCCGAGCCGCGACCACGAAGTATAACCTAATTTTGAAAATTATATAAAATATTTACCATTCAGGCTATTTACAAAAAGATACCAATTCTAAAACACCCATGCTTGATGATACTTTACAGATCATTCATGATTATATAGAAAATGCAGGCTTACCTTTGCACCAGTTTGATTAGAAATAAACGTAAAGTTCCTGTAGCAAGGTCCCAGCAACTTGCCTTTCAAATCGTATGTTTCGGGAACGTTGTCAATTCTAATAAACAATTTTTCCTGAACATAATTCTAAAAAATACAAAAATTTAGATAATATGCTCGGAAAAAAACCTAAGCTAATCCGAACAATATAGCATGTGAAATTTTTACTCACGCCGGAAGGAAGAGTGGGCTGAAAATGTGGCAGAGGTACGGTAGGCGCAGATGATACTGAACAGTAAGGATTAGTGAATCCCTGTACAGGGGGCATGGTACTCATCATATGGGGCATGTGAGGATAGAGAGACATTTGCTGTCCCATTTGCGTAGGGTCTTTCTTATCTGTGGGAATCGTTTGCTGTAACAGTGCATTTAAATATTGTGATTTCTTCTGGTAATGGTTGTTAATGCTTTGCTTAATCCTTTCCAGTGCTTCTGCAGATGCATAGTAAGAAGTACAAATAAGGAATGAAAGGTTAAAAATAAAGCATAGAAAATAATAAAAGAGACCATATATCCATACAAATAATATACTATCTTACTTCTAACATTGTCTTCATCTTGGCTTTGAACGAACAAATACAAAGGCTTTTCGGGATTCCCTTGTTGTTGATTCAACTTTTTATCATCAGGTAACATGAATTTTCCTCTGGTCGAGACATATGCATGGCATGACTTGTTTATATTCTCCTTTATTAATAAAAAAAACATTTGAAAAAATATTTTCAACAAGTACAATCAGGATTACTGATACTCAAATTTATCTGAACTATTATTGAAAGATATCTTATAACACATAAGAGGATGAAAAAGAATAAATAAATCGGAAAGGCAGTATTTACAGGCTGGACTGCAAATTATAATTTCAAAATATATCATCCTCATTTTACGGCAATGCTATTTTGTTATCAAACTGATTTGTCATTAAGCTTCAGGATATGTGTCTTTTCCTATTTGATGCCCTATAAAAGGGTAAAATACGATCTAATCGCCTCATTAATGCCAATTGAAATATTTTGCAACTATGCAAAAAAAAGTTTAGTCAACTACCTGAGTGGTCAATCTGGTTAGGTAATTCCTACAGCCCAGTGGAATGTCATTGATAACAACTTCGGCAATATACATGTCATCAATTCTCTTGATCTCTGGCATATTCATCGGTGGAGTGGTAGCAGAAGCAGAAGATATGTTAGCTGTAGGTGCTATTGATTGAGAAGTCAACTGAACATACACAATACATTCCATCAGAATAATATCTAATCCCACTCTAGTTATTTTCTAGAAGCTAAAAGGTTTAGAGGATTTACTGTAATATTACCTGAAGGATTGAAGAAATAAATATCACTAACTTTAACATACATACAGTTTGCTATTGCATCCATATTTTAATATATATTATGCCTGAACTGAAAGATTTGAGTAATTTTAGCTTGAATGAGCTAATAGAACTGTATTTCTTATACTCAACCTTCGACCTTTTTTCCTGATATGCAGGAATTTATGGCCTATGGTGAACTTGGTCTTTCATATGAATTCAAGGAACTTTAATTAAGTGGATTCAAATGTAAAATGCTTATAAATTTTCAGACACATATACTGACATTTGAGAAGTGAAATAGTATACCATGGAAACTCCTGTCTTTGCAGCAGTCTTCAATTTTCCTTGTGCCATCAAATTTGCATTAATCCTTGCTGCAGCTGCTGCCGCTCTCTCGCTTGCCGATTGGTTGTCGGTCTGAGGCTGAGCATTAATCGCATCCTAAGTAAATTAAGGCAATAACATAGGTACATTATTACTAGAGTGAACTAAATGAAGAAAATTATCATACAATTACCTTCACGAATGGAATTGAAATAACTTTTGGTGGAGGAGGTATTTTTACATTGGAGTTCTGTAGATTAGGTGGAGGGGCATCAGAGAACCTGCTTCTTCGTTTACCAGTTGTTTTAGAAATATTGCTCACAGCACTGAGACTCGAAACATTCACAACTCCTGGAGGTGGAGGCATATCAGAATGCCCATTAGACATCCTTATATTATCCACTACTTACAGTAAAAGCGAATGGAGGATTTCTGAGATTTGGTAACTAATTTATCATCTTCACTATTGATATCAACAAATGGTGATGATTTTATTGACACAGAACTACAAGAATCGTTAATGAAGCTGCAATTATTAACGTCCGTCGTCTAGTCACTAGTAGTTAACTTTTCTTAAGCGGGGTAATCTGTGCGTTCAACTTTCATATCAAGGATTCGTACTAGGTAAACATGGTGAAACATAGTAGCTATAATTATCAAAATACTCGAAACTACAATATTGTATTTAATTATTCATACGATAAAATCTAGTGACGCTAGGCTAATCTATTTCCAAACTATTTTATTATAACTTCCGTAAGAGCGGAGTTCTATCGTAATTCAAAACCGATTTTTCGAAGAGTGTTCCCATTTGTGTATCTCGATATAGGACAAATTATAATGCAAACTGAACACTTTTGGATTCGTACTTACAACCAAAGTGTGAATCTAAACCGAACTTTTCTAGAATCCGATAATTACGGATTCTCAATATTTACGTGGTGCTTTATACAATCTGCGAATATGGAGGCCCGGAATAGCGAGGGTCAGATTTAACATTTCGTCGTAAGTTCAGATAAAGATTGTCGATATAAATGTAAGAATATCGTACAACGATATGCATATGATAAAACAAAACAGTATTAAAAAAAATAAAAGTGGTCCGACGCTACTATGTCTTGTCTCAAGACCGCTAACTACCAAGGCGAGGAAATAAGATAAAACAAGCCATCATAAATAGTATCTGAATATTTTATTGTGTTAACAACTTTAAAATAAGCGTATTTGGACCATAATCTAACTATACTACATTAACAAGGAAATAAACTAGTACGAAGCTACCATCATCATCTGAATATATTATTGTGTTAACACCTTCTTTGCACCATAACTATGATCACTAAAATGCAAGATGACATTGAGTTGTTGAAGCATAAGCAGCTGTACAAATGAAGTATGAATAATATAGCTGAAGCAAAGCAAGCAGTTGAAAGTGTGAACAGTGAAATAAACAATACAACAACACATGAAGCAGAAAGGGAGGTTAGATACGTAAGGTTTCACTGTATACAGTAAAATCACAACACAATAAGAATACTGGAAACAATACCTTTGGTATAAAAATATTGTCTTTGTGCTTTAAATACAGTCATTCATTAGCAAAGTATGTATAATACAATACAGAAATCCTATAAAAACAATTTAATAGTCAGTTGTTTGCAGTGGAGCATTGGAAAGAACTTCCTCTAAGGTGTATTCTCTTGCTTGAGAAATTTTACACCTGGCTGTGGAATTAAGGAGTGCTGCAGCTTACATGGACGAGAGACACCACTAATAGTCTAGTATGAATATAAATAATAGTAATGAAAAATTATTTTCTAATAGAACTTGAAACATCTTGAAGAAACTAAAATTTGAATCACATGATTAAAGCATCTAAAATCTATATAATGATGTTAATATTACAGAATGTCAAAAAAATGTGGAGAATTTAATCAAAATTACTATTCACAAAATCTTTAAATGAGATAAAAATATTGTGTATACATAGCTTATCATTTTAGCTAGTATAATGAGAAATGGTGAATAGTATTACGCTTTTCTGCCATCCTTTTTCTTTTTCCTTGATGAACCAGATGCTGGGCTACGTTGTTTGAATTTCTTTGGAGATTCGCTCAGCAACGTGTGCCAGTTATCAAATTGTTGATTTGGATGTTTCAAGCAGTTGAACCAGTGTCGTAGTTTCTCACCCTCGCTACTGACACCAAGACTCATAGTCCCTGAACATGCATGAGGAAAAGCGGCTGTCGTAATTTCCATTGACAGATGCGCTATACTTTAAGATAATTTCATGTGTTCTAGGCAAGTATTGTCCTATCATGTCAGTGCTGATTCAATTAATTTACACTCACCAATCAACTGTTGTCCCAAGGCATCTTTATGGAAAACAGATATGTGAAGAGAACCCCTCGCGACAACAGCGTGTCCGTTTTCCGGTGGAACTTTAAATTTTATTTCCTGGTTAAACTCTGGGTTTGGATTCTTCTTTTTTATTTCTGTTTTTTGGACCATTGTCTTATCATTATCAAGAGCAAGTGATCTGCAACATGAAATAATACATTGAATGTACATGATGAATATTTTGAAACTACATTATGTCTATGTAAAGTTACAATCAAAACTACAACATACACTTTGACAAATGGATTGACATTATCCGTCGGATTTCTTATAAGATTTGCACATCGATAAATGGTGATGACGAGGCAATGTTCGTTCGTGTTGAATCGAAGACCCACATGAATTCTTCCAGGATCTTTGGTCATCTTGTCACCAGATGATAGCTGGCAATATGAAAAAAAATTAATTTCAAACCAGGACTGTGCAATCACAGTTGGTAAAAATGTAACGCCTCCAACAAAATCAGTCTGAGGTATATTAAACTGATAAGTCGATTTGTGTACTGACTCCACAGTACACAACTACTCCCTCTCCCGAACAAAAATAAATCAAAAACATTTACAATGTGCATTCCTTTAAGTGGAACATCATGGAACTTTTTTTCAGTTGGGACAATTTCATCCAGTGGAATGATTACTTCCCCAAGGAAATCATTCTTGCTGAACCTGATACAACCAGACAATATCCAGGTATTAAAAATAAGATGCAGTATAGTATAACATATTATCTTCAACATAGCAAAATCTACCTATCCTCATCAAGAACAGTCAGCTGTAGTTTTCTAGTTGACAATTCCTCTTCTCCTATTCCCCAGTAAACCAAAGTTTCATTAAATTCAGGATTGAGAGTCTTGGAAATGGTTTTCGTTCTTAGTTTCGTAGCCTGTTGAAAGCGGAAACGAGAAAAAAAATCAGAAGGATACTTATCAAAGGTTATAAGGTCACGTATATTCTGGTTAAAGTGGTGAAGAATACAATATAAAATTACTATTGTAGCCTGCGATTCATTTTAATTTTTCCAGTTTAGTATTCAGTATTCAAGTTTAGAGAAGCAGTGAGATTTTTTAAATACTAATTATTTTTGCTTTTTTAACATGTTCATAAGTTATGTCTTCTGCAACAATGCATATTATTATATAGCCTGAATTCAAATATTTGATTTGCAAGGAACTGTAATCTATAATAAATTACATCATTTTAAGTCAGTGGCTTCCAACAGTCTGAAATCGAAGTTTCCCTAGGATAATACTTGGTGTACCTGTGTCAACAGATCAGTTTGTGTCCCAGTTTTCCCATATATAAGTGACGCAAATTCATCACTGACCTTAATATGAATTTTAATCAAGGGAGATACTAAGTAAATTATCAAACAGTAAATACAACACAGATAGTTTAAATTTCAACCAAACAAAACCTACATCACATCATGTTGCACTTACACTTCAAACTTTACAAAGTAAATCTTAGATAAGTTAAATATGTTATGATAAATACATATCGTTTTTCCGCAGCTGAAGCATTAGTACAAAAGATCTACACAGTAAAATAAAATTTTATTCATAAGTGTTGCTACTAGCCTATAGATACAAGTCAAGGTAACTTCGGAAATGGATGCAATACATGCGATGGGTCAGAGATCATGTTGCAGATCCAAGTTATATCAGTGTTAGTGAAACGCAAAGGAACAAGCAAACATTCATCATCCAATTTCATGTGCATATCATCACTCACCTCTTGATCTGAATCCTTCATATAAATACATAAATAAATTCCGAATATCCATAACGTTATGCATTTTAAAACTTGATACTGAGGCTAATCACATATGAAAAATCGCTTCTGGAAATCTAAGGACAATGTTATTGTTCAAAGACATTAGGATTACAATACCAGTGAACTTCGAAGTGAGTAGTAGCGCTCAAAGCTTGATATTAGGTAGCAAAAGCACAAGAAGGAAAGAGCCAAATCTCACCTTCGAAAAACCAGGAAGAAGATGCAACTTTACGTATGGATCGGACAAACCATTGCTGTCCTTGGGGCATAAATTCTATATGTTGAAATAGAAGGTTGGAATGATTACAGAGTAGAAACTCTTTAGGTATTTAAAACAAATAATAGTAATGAATTGATAACAGAAGCATACCTTTCCCTTTATTATGTTAACATGCAATGCTGATTTGAGTGGGTCATACAGAAGAGAAAACTCCAGATAACCATTGTTTTCTTTGAAAATATAAAGATGAATAATTGGAAGAGCTACATTTTAGTTGCAAGTTATTAATGCTAAAATTCAGATGTATTGAATGGATGCAGGTAACAGAATATAATCGGCTTAGATAAATCTAACTACCTATGCCAGTCTCAAAATTATTACTATGTAAGCATACAAGTTTTCATTTTTTCATACAAGTCACCCTATACATAAAGTTTCGATATCGCTACCTTTATCGTCTGCTGAAGATGCCTCCTCAGTTTTAAGAATTGGAATGTTATTCACACCACCATGTAAAGTAGACATATCTGAAATAAAAAATAGAGAAAAATGTTTTGATTTCGAATTACAAAAATTTTATTTTCCATTGAGTTAATTGTGTCTTTTCAGTAACTGCAGCATAAGTAAATTCGTGAAGCAAATTTTACCATCAACCGACATTTCTGTGGATCGACTGTCAATAGAAATTGAATCATCATCTGTGCTGTGATGCATGTATTGTTGTTTTTGTCTCCTCCTTATTGAACTATGCCTGCTCCCGACCGAACGGAAAGAGCTTCTGTTGGAACCCTTGTTGGAGAAACCAGCTGAATATAGAAAAATCTGAACATTGATCATTAGAATCAATCATTATTACAGATCATAACTGCTGGGAAAAATTCACACAACTGCAGATATATTTTTGTAGCCACAACAAGGCCTGTTATCATAGCCAACTGTGTTTACCAGGCTGCTGCATTAACCAAATAGTCAATAATAAGGAATATGCCTAATAAAACAAAAATACATAATTACCTGGGCTAGAAGATGAAACTGAAATATGATCAGCGTTAGTGCTAGGAGTGCTAGCCAGACTCGCAGTGTCGATGCTGACACCTACATATCCGAAAGCAAATTATAATTGAAAATTCTACATCAAAAGCAGGGAGAAATTTCGATTCATCAATATTCATCACCCCAACAGTACACACACACAGTTAAAAATATATGAAAGACATGCAAATTATGCAAATTATTTTCACATTAATATTTTATTTCAATTACTATGAGTCACGAGACATATAAAATTCAAACATATTAAGATCACCTGAATGTAAACCTTTCAGCTTGTTTGCTTTTCCTAATGTTATTCCATCATCTGAACTATCTTCTCCGGAACTGCTTGCGCTTGGTGTACACAGTTCTAAATTGACAATATCATCCCAATAAAAATTAGAAATCTAGAAAACGAAAGCCAAGCATGGTTCTGCAATAATGGAATAAAACAGAATACAACACCACAATATCTTAACAAAATTCATTACGAAACATTCATTTACTTCACTCACTATAATATTTATTTTTTACTACATTCTACAACGTCCAGATAGCTGAAAAAACTCGAGTCTAGTCCCATGTATATCACCCACCCCTTTGCGTCAAAACTCAAGTCAGTGCGATCAAAAGCAAGTTTATTGCTACGCGTTAACTAAACATTTGGCATGACTATACAGCGAGCATCTTCAGGCTTGCGTATGATGGCTAGTATGTGCGAGGTAAAAAAATTAGTATTAAATTCGGAAAGACCGGATCACGTCATAGTGAGAGCATGGTGATTCAGGCAAGTGTCCCTGGTCCATTACAATGCTCATTCCCAAAGTATAAATCAAACATTTTACTTGCAGACTTTGCCCACTGATAAGATCCAACAGAACCTCCAGATAAAGTTCTGGAATGACTCCTCACAAATGCAGGTGAATCGGGTGGAGCAAGCGAAGCAATTTTTCTGTATTTTATCGAATCACTATGATCAAACGTTTGCTGTCTTGATGTTGCAGTTTCCTCTGCTGGGAGTTTGTGGCTGAAATAAAATACATCAAATCATCACTGAAATTTAGTAAAATCAATTAACCTAATATTGAAGTGTACGATCAACACTACAGATCGATGAAAATATACCTGCAACTGATTTTTTTTGTTAATGAATACTTCAGAACAGATATTGATTATGGAGCCATTAGGAATTTGAATTTATTATTAAGACACACTGTAGTTATATTGCACCCGAATTTTGATCCACTCTAGTAAGAGGTGGATGGGCTAATTTTTAAATCATATTATATTAGAACCCGCCCTCAAACATTTGAAACTGCCTTGGGTGAAAATGATGAATAATTTATTTACACGGGTATGGCGTGAAAAAACCAAGCACCGGAACGTTTCCACAGTTCTCTGTTTTCGCTACATAACTTGCACATGTAGTTCTGAGTCAAAACCTGCATACAGACAATAGTTATAGTCTTATCTTAACGTGTTAAATAAATAATAGAAGTTGATACAAATATTCTGGTTATCATTTAATTACCACATCTTTCTTCTCTACAATGTTCTTTATCAATATATATGTACCGTATTTATATGATTGTAAGCCGTAAGGCTTATATTGTTTTTTTTCAATCATTTCGTGCGGCTTACAATGAGGGACGGCTCATATTTTCCCCTTACCATACCTAAGTTTGGCACTGGGTACTTCTGCTATCTTCTCATCTCATAAATAAAAGAGAAACTGTGTGTGTTTAGATGTTCGTTTGCCCATAACTCCAAGAGTTCTTGACTAGGCGCTTCGAAAACTTACACGGGGATCGGTTTCAGGCAGGAATAGGTTAAAGGCTCCCTTTTTCAAAAATATGGGTCCAAATCGCGGCATCAGATCGGGCTTAGGTATGCTACCCTATGTTCAATTGCGGTTTACAATCGAGGGTGGCTGACATTAATTTTTAACACAATTTCGCATGACTTACAATCAACAAGGGCGACTTACAATTGAATAAATACGGAATATATATATTTATATATGCATATATTTAATAGGAAATATGCTATATGCTTATTACACACAGTCATATAGGTAGTGGTGCCAGTTTTGTTGTTTATGGTCATATTTTGTATCACTTACTGGTACAGGTGCCCTTGGCTCTGATTAAGAACCATGTACTTTCCGAGTTCCTAAGACAAACCTATAAGTATGCTATTAACTATGGTCACTGATGGAGCCAAGAGGTTTTGCGAACCTCATTAAGTCCACCATCATCAACCACACTTGCCGAAAGAGATAAATTTATATGTGACATGAAGCTGAGACTTGGCGGTTGAGTAACACGCCAGCATGTACTGATCCATCCTTTCACCCGAAAACCCTTGAGCTAATAAATACCCCATTTTGTCTCACCCACAGTGTATAATATGCAAGATTTACTATTGAGGGTAATTTAAAAAAAGAATAATCCACAGAATCACATATGGAATCAAGAACCTGTTGATTTGTCTTTATTGGCAACAGTTTGGCATTCGTACCACAATCAACTGAGCACTTGTGGCATACTTTCTGAAAAAAGAATTATTAATTTTTAATTGAAAATGTAATACAGCAGTGCAATTATAGGAAGTAGAATTTTATAACCAACTAATGATCTAGATATCCTATTGGATTTACCCTCATCATGTTTTGTGCCCTTATGTATCTGTGATACAGTCATGCTGGGATTTCCTGATTCATTATTAATAAATGACTGACATCAAATGAGGAAGGAAGTGGTTAGATTTACATCACTACATGTTTGTGGGAAAGCAGTTAACGTTCACCAAGAATATTGGTGCAAAACAAAGATCGAAAAACATTTTAGAGAATTGTCAATACACGTTCATTAAGAAATTTCTGTGAGTTCTAAAAATAAAACACTATTTCATTGAAGAAAACAAAACACCGAGTAGATGACAGAAAATGCAATGGTATCGGTCAGTACCTGCTCAAAGGGTAGTAAGGGATTTAACACATGAGTAATGTATGGTAATCTGCGACAGAGATAGCATCAATGAAAATATGACTTCCTTGTTATGTATGTTACCATCATTGTAATGATATGTGTCAATCTAATAAGGAATGAGGAAGTAAGAATTGAATAACTTATGGTGATTAATGCAATCTCATCGAAAATATTCAAATTTATTATGGATATATTTTATGGATACCGATTATCAGAAAATACTGTAATGACAGAATAAACAATTACCGTGAAGTATCAATTAGTATAAATAATTTTTCCAGTGAAACACACACACACAAATTGAACTTATAACTATTCAAAGTTATTATTCTGCCTCGTTGAAAATGTGTAAATACATAAAGATAATATATACATATGCTATGAATAATAAAAAGATAACATACTACAAACACACCAAAACTTTTAGAATACACTAGAAAGAGAATCGACAACAGTGGACTGGCATCAGGTAAGGAAAACCGAAATGTTTCTCATTCAGATTTCTGAGATGTAATTATAGCATCATAAAAACTACATGGGAATTGAAATTAGTAATTTTGAGTTATGTTTTTTGAAAACAGGGTGTCATTTTGGAAATATTACATATTTTTGCCATTATTACTGATTGCGAGTGAAAAATAGTCTTCGTCACATACCCGTTTGCAATCTGTGCAAATGATTGGTATGTTGCAAGAAAATTTTCTAAACCGTTCACCACATAATATGCAGCTCGTTTGCCCATTTCCCATTGAATTTTGTTGCATTATGTTCAAACGGTGCACAAGAGAACTGAACAGGAAAATTGTAGAGTTAGGATTAAAAATTCAAGAACTGTAGTACTAACATCACTATTGATACAAAAAAAATTACCCAATCCTCTCTTGTTCCATGTTTTCAAGCATAGATGCCCTACTGATAACATTTTGAATTTGCTGTAGTTCTTCTTCGTTGAGTTTCGATTGTCCTTTACGGCCACCTTGTCCAGTTCTAACAGACCAACCCGACCTGAATAAACATTATAATAGTATTTCAAATTTTGTTACAATTCACAACAACTGACAATAAAGAAAATACTTTGTATAACAAAACGACATTAAGAAAATGATTTATGCAAATGACAAACCTGAGTTTAGCTCTAAGAGATAGATGACGATCATTCGGACATATCCACGAACTAGATTCCATTTGAATAATAGCAATAGACAAATCGACTAACTTGATGTCTTGAAATCATTCAATAAAAGCATAAAATCATCTAAAATGAACCAAAGTTTGATATCAGTTAAAATTCATACATAACATACACAAGGCAAATTCAAATTAAATAACAGGGGATCAATTTCTTGAGAACAAATGATTAAAACCAACCACTATGGTTTAATGGCTAGTGCATTCTGGTCTCAAATTAAAATAAAACAGCACAAATTATTAAATTGGCAGTACACTGCAAATCATATGAAGATAATTTGCTAGGTTGAAAAAGGATAGGATTTTATAATGAATGAAAAGTTTTCCATCACATTGGTATATTCATGCACAACGAATATTAAAATTATAAAACAATGCAACAAATTGATACAAAAGTGTTCATCATATGAAAATAATTTTTTATTCAATAGAATCATTAAAATTTCCAAATTCATCAATGTCTGCACATTTCTTCCCAATAACGTTCAAGTCATTTACTAATGTTTTCCTTGACGAAAACCATTCCGAATTATTCTTCATGTTTTCTATTGCTTCATCAAAATTAGAACGAACGACTTCATCTTGCGTTTTAATTCGTTGCAATTTATAATCAGTCACTTCCTTTTGTAAACTGTTAAGTTTTGTCGTCAATATATTCTGCAAACTATTTGTGATGTTTTGAGGGCAAACTATTCGCATCTGAACTACTTGATATTTCAAATCGATTTCTTCATTACCATTCTCATCCATGAGTGACAATACCTTTTCTGTCTCAATAACTGAAATTGTTACTCGTTGAGAAGCAGCTTGGAAATATTCCGGAATGAACGTAGGCAGACAAAATAATACTAACTCCACGTCTCTTCTCAACAATGTTGTTTTCAAGTGGAGAAACGCAATCATGCAGAACGGCGGGATCTAAGAATCAATGATCCGAAACAAAAATAATTAGAATTTGAAATAGGCAAAAAATTCCCCATTGAAATTCCTCTACGTAATATTTACGATTTAACGAAACCTCAGAATAAAAAGGATATACAGTACATACAGTACATACAGTACAGTATATATATATTAAAGCCTTGTCGGCGACGAACCCAGTTCACATCAGTTCTGTGTTTTAAAGGCGGCATTTGAAAGTAATTTGATTATACGGTGAGAATTTGTTTTAAAGATACATCATAATTCGTTCCACGTTTTTTAATTCCCCTCGCAAAGCTCGACAAGGACGACAGACTTCCACATTTACATAATCCCCCCATTTCCAAGAAGTCATGGAAGTAGTGTATCTCAATCATTTAACGGGAATCGACGAGTGTGCATTAAAACCATTAAAGTTTAAATAATAAATTCTGACTTTATTCCGAAATGGTGTATTTTCTTGGAGTAGGATTAGACGGAAATGTTGATCTCTATGACCAATAATCTTGTGTCGTCTCCTACATGTGTAAGAGGGATAAATATCTATCGTGTACCGTCATGTAGTTACTTATTGACAGAAAACGAAACAGCAACGCCTTAGCAAACATGCCAGCACTAAACTTTGAATCGTTAAAATCGTCAAACTATACACACTCGTGACGAACGCAAAGCATCAAACCAAATATTATTCAGCAAGGTTTAGCGACGGAGGATTATACGCAATCGTTTTCTGAGTATTTTCCAACGAATCTAAAGAAAGTACCCAGAAAAAAATATGGAGAAGGCCGTGGAAGAGGAACAAATACCGATATATCGATGTTGGTGGTCAAAGAATTCTAAAGGCTGCACAGAGGTCGACCCAAACTCTGAATATTTGGACTTCAACTTATACGGATGGTTGTATATAGGAGGGGGGGTGTTGATACTGTTTGCAGTGATTCTACTAATAGCTGCATTTTGTAAAAGCATCTCACCAGATTCGCGAAAATCGACCGTTGAGAAAGTGTAATTCGCCTTACTGTATTTACTTGGCTGTTAATATTTGTTATGCACATCAAGCCTCGTTTTATCTTTTTTTTGAGTGTGGGAATCATGAACTTTCTATATAATAGCGCTGCTAATATTCTATTTAGTTTGTGGAACTGATACAATAGATATGAAATCACTCCTATTTTTGTATTTGAAATTACAACATATCTTTTTGCACTGTAATTTTTTAAATACGATTTATATCTTGATAACAATGATTGAAATATTTTGCTTTCGTTGTAAACAATAAAAAATAATGAATAATCAAATACGTTCAGCCAATTAAATATTATTTAGTTAAAAACTAACAGTCTGTCCATATTTCATTACCTTACTGAAAACCGGAGATAATAAATTATAAAATCAAACAAAATATACAATGTATTTTAGAAGATTGATAAAATTTCTGATCAAAATAAGATACTTGAAACAAAGGAATCATTGAGCCTAATTTAGTCTTGCATATATAATTTTAGATGAGGTAATTTCCTGAAGAGTGAATGCAAGAAAGCATACCAATGGACCAATAAAATTTATGAGCAAAATTAAATGGATAAAAGTTCAACAATTTCATAATAAAAATAAGTTAAAGCTTCATTGATCACAGAAAACTAAGCCTGCAAACTGCCTGCTTTATAAATAGGGTTAGCATCACCTACTGCTTTGGTATTTTCGTAAACAGTAGTGCTTTCCACAGGACTGCTACTTTTACTTTTGTTCTCCTCATCCAGAATTCGTCTGTACGGAGTTTGAAAAATGAGTAAAAAAACAAGGCAGATGACAACTGCATAACCGACCATAATATAGCAGGGAACTGAAAAAACAAAAAATGAATAGGAAGTTTATTTATATATATTGATAATTTATCATTTACTAAAAACAGCAGGGTCCAAGAAATTGCCCAGTTCAATTGAATATACCATATAAAATGATATGTTAGGCCCCACTTAATCCACTGTCTCTTTTATTATTTTAAGGAAATCTAGAACAGTATTTTGATCGGTTGCCTTCAGAAAGGTCCTGCAGTGTGAGGTTTTTCATTATAGAATCAAACTTCAAGCAGGGGCAAATTGTGGTCATCCCATCATCTATTTACTGTTACAGCAGTAATTTGTCATTGCAGTCATTGCGTTAGCTTTAAATTACAAAATACCAATGTTTCTGCCACCTTGATACACTTCTCAAAACAGAGGACAGTCTAATAAAGAAGTCATGCACAGTTCCCCCTCACTGCATGACTGTTTGAATGTCCCATGCAGTAGCTTAAAATTAAAAAAGAATTTTGCTCAAAGCATCAAAAGTTTCCCTAAGTGTTTGTTAGGGAATGTTGGCCATGATGCTTTGATCACTTCGGATGACACTGTCAAACAAGATGGACCGTATAGGGAGTGGGCCTATTTCCTATTAGTTTTTCTGTAACATGTCTTCAAACTGATGTTGGGCTTAACTCCTAGGAGTCCCTACCCTAGTAAATAAAAAGATTCTGGTACCTGACATGTCCACAATGTCGCTATCTGTTGTACATTTTGAATTCCCAAGTTCATCTTCGTCCATTGCTCGACTCGCAGCGCTCATGACAACTACTAGGATGATGCCTTGAACTTGGCTGCAGTTAAAAGTGTAAGAAATTTTGGTTACAACCTATGAATTTTAGTAGTGTATTGTGTACTCGAATTATTAAGCTATACCCAAACATAAAAAGAATTCCAGAACTTGTAGCTTCTCCAACAGGATAGGTGGTTTCCACAGCTAGCTCGTTACCGATAGGATACACTGGTAGACCAAATAGCCCGAAAAATCCACAAGACAAAGCGATGGGCACCTGCAGGTCTGGCATATTTTGCATCTGGAGACAGCATAGAACAGGAAAAAGATAAGTCACAAGTAAAACATGTAACAATGTTTGCCTTAAGTCTATGTATTCAATAACGGTATTGTATGGCTGCGTGACACAAACATAATTATTGGAGACTAGATGTTATCTCAAGCAAGGTTTTGATATCAAAATACACCTAAAAATACTTACAACTGTGAATGCTATTAGTCCTAATATTGCAAAGGCAAAGCATAGCTTAGTAACTAAAATAAATTTTTTCGTGTAATCAACTATAACTCCGGCAATAGCAGCTCCGACCAGCCCGGCTCCGATCATCGCTGAAGCACATATTGCACCAATGTATTTCTGAAAAAAGAATGAATATAAACAATAAATATTCCTATTTTTACAACGGTGAAGAAATAATTTAACGACTTCAATTTACCGTAATTATTCAACAATGCACTTACATCTGTATATCCCCATGGGCAAAGAATTTGTGAAAGAAGTGTTGTCAGTACACTGAACAATCCAATACCACCACCAATTGCCAAAGCCAACAACCAGTACATTTTATTTTTCGCAAGTTTCTTTACTCCAATAATGAACGGTTCCGATGGAGTCTCAGCGCTCGATGAAGGAGGTGTTGGGGGATTGCTACTACAGATTCCAAATGTTGCCATTATGACTGCTAAGAAGGCTGGAATAGATTGTATTGCAAGCTGCCAAACAACAACAACAGCAAAAGTGAATGTTAAGAGATTTGTGTCTTGAATATCAGTCATAACTTATTCTTACCATGAATAGAATACCTCTTTCAGCCAATATGGGTGAGAGAATGTTGGCAAGCATAATTCCTAAGGGGTTACCTGGAAAACAATGTTTTCATAGGGTCACAAGCTCCAAATAACCATAAAACACTGAGGACAAAGCAAGAACTTGTCACCTGTTCACAAAAAAGAATGAAAATTGTCAAGGGAATTAAAGACTTACACATAGTACTCGCCATATTAGCCGTTGCTCTCTGATTATCTGGAAACCATAAAGCCGCTAATTTGGTTGGAGCAAAAAGCATGAATGGTTGAGCAAGAGCAGCTAAAATCTGCCCTATGAATACGACTGGAACTCTAGCATTTTCATTGATTCCATCAACAGCACTTATGACTCTGTGATATAAAGTTGAATTAAAAAAATATATTACCGGATTTTGTTGGCACTAACTGAACTCAACAACATAGTTGAATCTACAATACTTTGCACTTTTGTATTTGTAGTTTACCAATTTTCAAAATGATCTGGTATGAAAAATTCATTTATTTATCACTTATGCCAGCGAGGCTAATTTTTTTATTTTATATTCATGTTTTCCTATATTTAGGATAATTTGGGACATTTGGGAGAAGTGCTAGCTGTGGATCAATAACCAATAATCTGGGAATTAATCCAGAGTGTAATACAAACCGTCCAAACCAAGTTAGAGCAGGGTAGTTTTATTACCAACTCACAGCCTGGTAAGCATATTAACAATACAATACAAACAATATGTACTCAAGGAACAAATTTACGAGATTATTTAATATGCAACTTCTTGCTATAACATCAGCAAACATGGATCCATTATAATTATTACATCGAGCTCAATATATTGAGAGCTTTTAATGTTTATTTGGGCGTTTTGAGATTTGTTTATTAGGTTGACACTATATCTTAGCTGGTTGATTATGTTTGCATAGTGGGGCACATCAAGAGTACCGTTTACTTTCCTTAAATATGGCGCAATATTTAAATATTGCATTGGAGTGCATGCTCAAACTGAAACGAATTTTCAGCCACAGTGGCAATTGCTATGATGGAAGGAAATCATTAGATCATTTGAATGACTCAATAGATGGGGTTTGCGTCACTATGTTTCTCATTAATGAATGAGAGGACACACTAATTGCTGAAATATCGATCACGGTTGGAAAAATATAGACCATTACCTTATTAAACACCCAACACAGTTGAGCCATGAGCTTGCCAGTAATGAACCACGCAATCCAAATGTGTCCAATAACCATGTGGCTACAATACCACAAGGAATACCAGTAATCATGAATACAACTGAAAGCATGTTGATTGTATCGATACTTGTGTTATAAAAATCCTTGGATTGATAAGCGACCGGTGCAAATGCTAGCCAAATCTAAAGAAATGGGTATATATTAATAGTTACCCACACCTCAATACAACATGCCCATGAATTACACAAAAGGGATCCCATGAAGAGGTATATCTCATAGTAGTGTATGATACTTCATGAAACTATGATGAAAGCCTAAAATTACATTGTCCTGCTAACATTTGTATAGTATCGGTATCTACTTTTAACATATAAGGAATATATATGAAAACATAGTTTTAGTATATAAAAAGTTTACTTACAATAGCATTGGAAATGTTGAGCATTCCTAATGTTGCCAAATAAAACCACCTTCTTTTGTATAGAATATGGTTAGTTTCAGTGTTGTTTGAAGTTTCACTTGACATTGAAGCAGATGTCTGTTGATTCTCATCTTCAGATATTTTGTCCATCTCTACAACCATTTTTATTTACCATATATTATGATTTACAGTACCAATGATATATAATACGGGAGATGCTACAAAAACACAGATAACAATATTTTAAATGATTAACTACCACCACCATCTCAAGGCCTGAGCCCGAGGGGATAGCAATTTGTTATCGTAAAAATCGTTCATTATTCAATAATATCCGAATAATATATCTACTCACGCCAGAAAGACTATGTCTACAGTGATGCCATTACTGTAACTTTTGCTCACGAGGCGGTGTTTAAACGTTTAAATACTGTCATGCAACCTCGCATTTCTATTTTGTAAGATATTGTAGGACATTGTTGATTGATCATAACGACTAATTTCATCTGTTCACGAAATATTTCTTCTCTGAGAGAAAATTCTACGCTCTGAGCAACGCTTACTTATAATTATCTTTCTACAGTAACTAAAGCGACAATACCGATGTCGCTATTTTAGTACTGTTGTAATCGCCGTTCGTGATCAATCGTTATACCATAGTCTTTAAAGTCATTAAATATATTACTGGCAGAGCTCATTATGGAATACCTATAACGTTACGGAATGACAGGCGAAATATCTCCTCAATCTCTCTAGCATGCAGTAGTTCACATCTTTCTAACTACTGTACTTTCATGAAATCAAGCGTGATTACAACAAGACTAGCTACAAAGTCCTATTCAAAATAGATGAGCTTAGTAAAGCGTAACAAGCTCTATAACTCACGGAAATTGTATCATACTAGTCCAGTTCTACAATGATTTGAAAGCCGTCAATATATCGTTCTATTCAGGCTTCGATACCGGAAGTCTTACTGGCTTCCGCGTGCTTTCAGAAACCGTGCGTCGTGTACAGAAGATACGTTCTCATATATACCTTCCAATTGTTACAACGTTTCTGTTTTAGTCAGATAACGGTTCGGACAATGAACTGTAACTTTACTTCTACTCTACTGCAATCACCTCACACTAGTTAAAGCAGTTTCTCGTGATTGAATGAGCTACCTAATCCAATCCCCCAAGTGACATGCCACCTTCTGTTATCTGAAAAAAAACAATTTACATGCGTAAATTATTGATACTGGCATTACGTCATTTTTGCACGGTTCCGAAAAGCTGAATTTTTCTTTCTTTTTCATCCTATTATGCTCTGCACAGTCGCCCTTCACAATATTTGACGATCTAATGCGTACTGCAAAAAACAACAAAATAATTCATAAACAAACGATAGTTTTTATACTGCTGGACTGGTGCACATACTGACGCACGGGTGGCTATTACGCATTGTTGATTTTCGTAAGATTCCATTGTACTATAGTAACTTTAGGTGTGCAGGTATTGAATCATTCTTTTCGAAAATTCGATCATACAATACAATTTTCTTTCAAACTCCAAGATTGCCATATGAGGTTTACTTTATTGTGAAAGATTTACAGTTTTAACAAACTACAACATATCAAAGTCACATAAAATGAACATGCTCTCCTAAGATGACACTTAAACTGAAAAAAATAGGAACTACAACAGCTAGCTTGAATATGAAGATCCTGTGGATTGAGCTTTCACAATAATCATCCATCCATTTCTCCAGCATTCAGTGCATCCTGGTATGATTTTCCCTTCTTCTGCTCTGGATAAAGCTTGATCATATCATCTATTCGTAGAATAGTGATGGCAGCTTCTGTCGCAAACTTGAGACATTTCGTTTTGATGACAGTAGGCTCCAACACACCGGCGGCTTTGTTATCCCTGACAACTCCAGTTACCAAGTCCAATCCACTCCATTTCAGCTTTCGATGCTCCTTATTGTTTTGGGATTCATTGTGAAATGCTCTAAGCTTCGCAACGAGATCGGTCGAGTCTTGCGCTGCGTTTATCGCCAAGGTTTTGGGAATAACTAATAACGATCGTGCAAATTCTGCAATGGCAAGCTGTTCTCTTGAAGCCACAGAAGTAGCATAATTTTCTAGAAAAATGGACAAGGCCGCTTCTGCAGCACCTCCTCCAGGTACAAGAGAACGAGATTCCAGCACACGCTTGACAACGCACAGTGCATCGTGAACGGAGCGCTCCATTTCATCGAGCGCTAGTTCATTGGGCCCACGTAAAATGATAGATGCGGCAGACCTGGTCTTTGGTGCTTTGATTAGAACCAATTCATCATCAGATACCTTCTCTTGCAGCACTTCTTCGGCCTGACCAAGATAAGAAGCTTCGAAACTCTCTTCTCCTTCAAGGTTGGCAAGGGTGGAACATACTGTTGCACCAGTTGCTTTTGCAATCCTTTTTAAATCCTTCTTCAAAACCCGTCTTATACCCATTGCTCCTGCTTCCACAAAATATTTCAGATTAATATCGTCAATTCCTCCTGTCGTGAGAATAACATTTGCTCCAGCAGCAAAGATCTTGCTAATTCTCTCCTTAGTTATGTCCAGTTCTCGTTGTCTTATGGCTTCAAGATTATTCGGGTCATCAACAACAACATGAACTCCCATCTTCATTTTTGTCTTTTGCAGATTAAAATCAAGACAGGCGATTTTAGCTCCTATCACTTTCTTTACCATTGCTTGGGATGCGATAGTGCAGTTTACAGCATATCCATTCACAAGAACGCTCTCCCGCGCGCTACGTCCATGAGCCTTCAAAATGTTCACGGCTCTTATCGGATACTTAGCAGCACCCTTGCTGTCAGTAAACTTCACTGCGTTTGCTGCGTCTACTACCATGGCTGAGAAAAAATTTGAATCCACTCCAATAATTTTTGAAGACATGGATGTTTTAGCTGCATTGATTATGGATTCTCTTCCGAGCTCTTCAACAGGAATCGTAAGATTGTCTTGCAGATACCGCACAGATTCTTTACATGCAAGGCGATATCCACTGATAACTGATGTTGGATGAATTTTGTTTTTCACGAGTTGATCTGCATTTTTCAGGAGCTCCGCTGCTATCAGTACGACTGAAGTAGTTCCATCTCCGACTTCTTGATCCTGCAGCTCTGCAAGCTCGCAAAGAACCTTGGCAGCAGGATGTTCAACATCCAGAAGTTTGAGAATCGTCGCTCCATCATTTGTCACAGTTACATCACCAACATCGTCGACCAGCATCTTGTCCAACCCAACTGGACCGAGCGAGCTCTTAACAATATTGGCAATAGACGTTGAAGCCAACACATTTTGTGTTCTGACGTCATTACCACTTGTTCTTTCACCGCCAACGATTAGAGAAGTTTGAGTCTCAACTGACATTGTGTTGCTAAACTTTAAGTACTTTTACGAGAGGTCGCTGAACTAGGGGAAAATAAACCAGCTTTAATTTACTGCAGTATTCAAAATTATTCATGCGAATTTACTGGTTACAGTAAATTTATTAAAGAAAATATATAGCAGGATAGTAAATCCAAATCACCAAGGCGTTGGTAGGAAGGCATGCTCGCCGTTTGGCAGTTGGGGGGTCATAACCTTTGTGTAGAATTACTCAACAATACATTTCCAATGCGGGAACCCTCAATAAATTTGGTTGAAACAATATTACTACAAACATATTTGGTAAAATAATAATAGAAATATCATATTGACCATATATTGAATGTTATGACCATGAAACATTTTTGAGGCTATTTAGTACAAAAACATTTTTAGTGATGGCTATTATTTTGCATCTGACTTCATAACAATTCTGACTGTCCCCGCAGACGTTTCTCGAAGGGTTGATTTGATTTATTTATGAGATGACCCCAGAATTTTTTTTAAAATACTATGCAGTTATATTTTATCAAGTAGTTTACTTAAAACTAATATGAAATTTTCTGTTTTCTCCAACTTGCATGATCGTGCATTTTGAAACAAATGTAACATACTTAAGTTGTGGCAAGTATGTTACAAGATTCTTGAAAATATGAACACATGTTACTATTGTTTTTATTTTTGATACAATAGAATACTTCCCGGTTTTCTATCGCGTTTATAAATGAATGCATTGGGAATAGTGTTCGAATCTAACTAGAATGGCATCATTGGCAGATGAATTAGCAAGGTTAAGCAACCCAACACCTTCTTTTGATCCCGAGGATGACATTTACGAAGGTGAGTATTGCTTAACCGTTCAATCCACCTTTCGTATTTAGCATGTAAATCTTGTATAAAAGAAACCAAAGCCAAACTGATCGACAAGCAAGAACTAAACGAAAGCGAAGATTCCGAGGATGCTGGGCTCGGAAATAAGCGTATGGAATCACTGGAAGCAATGGGCATTGCTTATAGAGGAAAGATTGTGTCTAGAAAAAATATACATGATGGTATTGAGGATGATGACAATGTGTCTTTGTCATCTGAGATGGATGATGTGAATTTTCCAAAAGACGATGCAAAACAGTAAGCTTGAGTTGTACTTGCAAATGCAAAATACCACGCAGATTATTGACTGTTTCCCATATTCTAATGACTGTACTGCTATTCCTGCATACTACTATAGTTCCGAAAGTAAAGTTCTCTTGCAGTAATACTAATCAAATTTTTCAGATCATTTGAAGAGGATATCCAGGAGGAATCGGAAGATGAAAATTTGGTGATTACCAGGAAATGAATGAAATGAAAAAGTATTTTTGCATATTTAGTTAGTTTGATACATTGTTTACAGGAACAAGATGATGAAGAAATAGATTCCGATGAAGCAATGGGTGACAGCGATAAGGATCTCGAATTTTTCAAGAAAAAGGAAACTGATTCGGACGCAGCAAAGGCAGTCGCGACCAGAAATCAAATTTGTATAAAACTATTTGTTTCTGTAATATGATTAACTATGAGCTTAATGGTAATTTTTCTATGCAGTGCTATGGGAAAGAATGTTGGAAGGCCGAATACGATGTCAAAAAATGATAGGAATTTCTAATCAATTGCCAGAGCCCGATACTCTACCACTGTTCAGAGAAGAAGGAATGTCAACTCCACTAGATAACGCAGACAAAGTCTTGGGAAGCTTGTTGAATAAATTAATCAAATTACAAACAACATTATTTGAAAAAAATTCTCAAATGTCTTCAATTATAGAAACAAAGTTTGTTTGTGTTCATTGATTTATTAGCTTAGTTGTCTAAACTTATTTAGTTAGTTGAAGATATTATTTTATTATTTAGTTTGCTGGGAAAACGAAAAAGTGATATTTCTGTGGAGGAGATGGAAAACATGGTAGAAGACAGATTTGTAAAAATGAGAAAATACCAGAATAAAATATTGAATTTTTGGTATGATAAAACAAGGCTGGCATCATCTAACATCAATGCATCAAAGGTTACTAGACATTAGCATTGACCTTTTATTCCCAAAAACATATATCAAAAAAGCAAAAAGAAATATTTTAAAACATACCTGAAGAAATCAAGATTTCATATCCAACTGCAATATTTTTTTTCAGTCGTTTTCATCTTTTGAACGATCAACCGTTGCTCAAATAGAAGACATCTTACAAGATAAGGAAAGGTTAATAAAGAGAACAGAACTTCGCAGATCAGATTGTCGTGTCCTTGGTAAACTCAGCACCGACACTAATTCTGAGGTATGTTGAATTTAATGTTGACAAGTATAAAATGGACTTCAGTAAATTTTTTTTTAGGAACAAGATCAAAATTCCATGCACTTAAAAACTTACGAACCGGAGATATTTGATGATGATGATTTTTATCATCAGATGTTACGTCAACTTATTGAACAGAAAGCCATCATTCAAGGCACTGGTTCTGATCCAGTTGAATTGACAAGGTGGTAAAATTCTTTTAGCTCTAACAATATAAAAATTGATTTTATTTACTGATTATTCCAATAGACAATGGCTCAAAATACAGAGATTGAGAACTAAAGTCAAAAAGAATGTTGACACGAAGGCAAGCAAGGGCAGGAAAATAAGGTAATACGATTACCTCAAGTATCTTGAGGATGTTGCCCATGGATTCTGATACAGACTGAAATTTGAGAAGGAACTAGAATTTAAACAATGGACATTTACTTACCATTTTACAAGGTACGGAGTGCATCAAAAGTTAGTTAGTTTCATGGCTCCTTGTGACAAGAGCACATTCTCTCATGAAGCAAGAAACCAATTATTTAGGTCGCTGTTTGGCAAAGGAACAGAAGAGAGTAAAACAGATCACTGACATGGCCAAGAAAATCGTCAATCAATTATTATTTAATTTTATTACAATAATGATCGTGACACTTAACAACCAACATTAAGGTAAAATCAGCCGTCGCTGAAACAGCAGCAAGTTAACGGATGTTTGAATTGATAAAATATACAAATTAAATAGCCAACACTGTTTCAACTGTAATGTGTAAAGCTATATCTACAGGGAAAAAGTAAAGCAAAGGTAATTGTGCGTAGTACAGTTTAGTCTAGAAGTTCTGGAAGTTAAACCCAAAAAAGGTGGTTGGTAAATGTAATTACTGTGCTTATAGAAAATGTAAACAACATGAATTGGCTAACAGTTGTTAAGTCTGCTGTCGAAATCGAATAAACAATTATTCATTGTTACAGAACATTAAATGTATACTATATTTCTGAGTGATTTGATTCACTGTAAGATTGACAATACACTTGATTACCCCTTCAGACTTCATTATAGTTCAGAAGGCTTGCCAATAGGGCAAGGCAAACTGGGGATCGACTGGTTGGGCATGTGTTTCAACTGGACTACAACAGTGACCAGAGCACTCAATTAGGATCGAAAGAAATTCATAGGCAGTGCTGTAACATCATAAGGCAGTCATGCATGGTGGCTTGTGGGAAGGAAGAAGCACATTAGAGTCAAAAGTATTCATGCAAGCATAAGATATAAAAACTATATAAAATGATAAAATCAACGTCTCAAATCACCAATAGCGCTACTTCTTACACCACGATTTATCTTCGCTTGATTGTTAATGTCCTTCGCAAAGTCGTGATACGGGGAGGGCTCTGCATCCAATAGTGGAACAGACTGTGCCGATGCCGTGGTACTTGATGATACGACGGTCGTGCTCAGAGTACCTTTTGGAGCTGATTCAGCCGGAGCGCTTTTCACAGAAACCGTATCGCACTGCTTTTTGGGTGTGTGACGAATGGATCGGGTCTTTTTTGCCGTGTTAGGAGTGCGAAGACGAGACAAAGGGGGTTTTCCACCTTTGTAAATGAAAGTATTTAACAGCGTACTATCGAGTGATATTAATAGAGAAATTATGTCAACCATGCTTTTAATATAGAATACTATTAGATGCGGAGCATACCTCCAGGTGAAAGACACGTAGCAGCCGTCCTATTGATGTTTGTATGATTTGCGTTAAAGACAGTACGACATGTGTTGTCCATACCCCTCTTCTGTCGTTTGGACGAATCAGTAGGTGTTTTCAATATCGTGGTAGTTCCGATGAAACGACGCTTTGTGGGAGTCTTAGGTGCGCTGCCATACACCATCTCTGATTCCATTTCCTGTGAAACAACATGAATGACGCCTTTGCTTTAACTTACGTCACGAGAAATGTACACTTGCCTGTTTCTTTCGCTCCTGCCTTTGAATCTTCTCATTCTCCTTACGCTGTTCGCACGCCTCCCACTGGGAGTGGACATATTCTCTGAATGCGATACCTTCCACAAGGAACTGTGAATTATGTTCTGATTCCCATCTAAACACACAATATGGTTGTATGGATTAGCACTGGTTGAAATAATTGAATTAAATTTCATGCTCCCTTGGCAAGTAGGGTAATTACTTGTCAATAGCTTGAAACAGATCTTCTTCTATCTTTGGTAATTGCTTGTGAATTTTTTTCCGCTCCCTCTCTTCTTGAAGCAAGTTACCACCGCGATTTGCATACCTTTAAATTAATTGATCAAGCTATATGTGAATATCAGTGTTGCATATCTAGGGAATGCTTAATACTATGAATAAAGCGTTTCTACGAGCATCAATTTAATATGGATATGCAGTAAATGTAGCTTCAGCATTACCTATTAACATCTCTTGCTTTCGACTCCAGCTCCAGCATGCGGTGGAAAAGCTTTTGCCACTTTTCAACATTGGTGAACATGTCTTTGTGTTCCTCATAATATGCCTGAACAATTGGCATATTTTAGTAACCAATCATATTATTATTGAACTACAATTGTAGAGATAAAATTTAATTTACATGTATGTTTGCCAGTTCTTGTTCATGAGCTTCCAATAGATCTTCAGTATAGTTTTCATCGTATGCGGGAGAGAAAGCATGACGTTGGTCTTTACTGTAATAGCATTTGTCCCACAAAGTGGCGATTTCAGATCGGCATTTCTCAGTTAGCTTTTGCAGATTTGCATGTTTCAATTTTTCAAGCTTCGACAGTTCCTTCATGTTGAATATAGTTGTGGTGAATGCACTTTGTTATTAGCGAAATGAAATATTTTTGAATAGTGAGATAGCTAAAAGATTATAAACCTGGCGTAGGGTCTGGATATGACTCGGTCGTATTCCTGGGCAAATATCCTTCAGATACATCCTTTCCCCATCATCAATCTCAAGTCTATCCCAGAGACTTTGGATTTGTGACCATAAGCCATCAGAAACCAACTGCATCTCATTCTTTCTTCTGTTTAGCTCCTGGTGCAGACTGTCAAGCTCGTCCATGTTGTTTGAAGAAAGTGCAAAAGAATCTTCCATTTCAGTGATGAGTTCCTGTTAACAAATATGGATATATTTCTGATATGATCATCACTAAATTACACATAACCTCCACCCGCTCAATATAGCAATAAGACATTATAGACAGCAATACTGAATACAGTGAATACTCAATACTGAAACTGAATTTAGTATAGTTGAACTGTAATTTGAAATTCATACCTGAGCAAAAGATGTTTCAGGTACAAGTTCCATTTCGTCATAGATACAAACGATATCCGATTTCTGTGAATGATATACTTCCCATCTTCTTTTTTTCTCCGTTTCAAGTGTATCGATATGTTCCTGAACACACACAGAAATCCAAAATTCATTCATTCATTTATATACATCTCCTAACAAAAGCAGTTGCTGTAGTCCAACAAACCTTTAACTCTTTTATCTGCTGTTGACTGGGTATACTATCCGATGGAATATAGTAAGGAGTAGAGCATAGTTGGTCACAAAGCTGTTGTTCGTGAGATTGGAGAGCAGCTAATTCTCGCATGCGTTCATTCTTCAACTTCTTCAGTTTATTTAACCTTCCTCTGCTCAAAATAGGATATGGATATTAAATATCAGAGCAAACTTTTTCATATCAGAGTAAAAATGTTAGTTGCACCTCAGTATTCGCTCGAATACCTACTAAACATTGTATATCATGGCTTAGATTAAGGATCTTAAGGATTGATGATGTATGGTCATAAAACTGTAAAACATTTCTCCACATGCAATAGCTGTATAGAAAAAAATCCACTGGAAGATTGCAGAGAAGCGTAAAATAACAAAATTACACACGAAATATTCAGTTTCTATGATTTGATGATATGATAATATCAAACATACAAAGAAAATAAGAAATATCTTCTTGAAAGTACAAGCAAGATACGATATAACATCAGCAATAAAGACATTTTCTTTACCTCAGATCTTTCTCTTGTTGCATGATCGTCATTCCTTGTTCTTGATCATAGTGTGGCAACGAAAGCTTACTTGTGAAAAGAGAAATCTCTTCCTTATACCGATCTATATTCTCCAGCATGGTTTTTTTCAACTGTTTCTCCTCTTTGACCATCCCAGACAGAAGATCACGAATGTGAAGTAAAACTGTAGCCCCGCGCACGTCCACCTTAATTGAAAAAGAATTTTCAAATCTTTCTCTTCGTCTTCTGATTAAAATGTTTAATATAGATTAAATTTGAATTTATTAAATGTGATAATAATGTTAGTATAGATGAGTTTTTGGTTGAGGTAGTGGGTGTGACAACATGTCATAAAACTCAATAATGTGACATAATCAACCTAACTTTATTCTAGAAACAATGAAGTGACAGAAATTAACCTTCCTTTAAAAAAGATCACTTCAAAATGTCATTTATATCAAATAAGTCATTGTTAGGTCACTGAAATATAATGATGTAAGCACATATTTTCATTACCAAATATAAAATAGAGATTATTGGACAAACCTGATCATCTGGTATTCCAATTTCGTCCCAAATTTCCCTCAGTTCTTGCATTGTGCAACAAAACTCCCTCTGTATATCATGCTGCATGATTTCACTTTTTCTCGGCATCTTTATGATTTATTATTAGAACGCTAGTCCTACAACATCTCAAGGAGTAAAAAACCACAAGTAATTATTAGGCTGCAACGGCATACACTACGTTAATTGAAAAATGAATAGTTAACCTACTATTGTTGAATTATAAAGACTCAAATTAATGACAATTTAATACGATCAACAGTCGAAACCAAATATGCATAATTTTCTCACTTATATCAAAAGATTTACACGAACACATTAAATTTGAATAACTATACGATGATATTGCATCTCTACATGTTCACGGTAACATAAACAGGTAAAATTTCCGACCTCAATAAATATAAGAATCTAATCCCCGAAGCGCGCTTCCGAACTTTGTTGTGATACTTTCAAATTTGGTTCCGTGCGCATTACAGCTGCGCAGTAAGCCCACTAGCCATCTAGTGGCAAACAAAAAGTTACGTTTGGTTTCAGTTTTAATTTTCAAATTGAAGAATTAAGATTATTTCCAAAATAATTCCAGTAAAGTTGTGCAAGAATGCAAAATTGTGCTAGATTGAACGAGAATCTATTTACTTTGCCTTGAACCTGTCTTTTATGAATTTATCCATAAAATAGCTTTATGATTTCATGATTTTGTTTTCGGGGGATGAAGCAAAACTACCAAAATGCCGTCAAACCATAGTCTTTAAATATACATTCAGTCATTCAGTCACACAATGAAAATGTCCACTTTTACATTTTACTCGTAATATTGTAATAACAGAACAACCAGCAGCTACTACGATCCGCCATCGACTATTGACATCGTCAGTTTGTTGTAAAATAATATTTACTGCTGTATACTCCTATTAGTTATAATATATCGTATGGCAGAATTTATCTTATATCCTGTCTCTGCCCTCACAATATCAATCAACGAACTGAGTGATGTTTAAAACTTTATTCAATACTTAGTTCTATTGGTGCAAAAAATTAAACTATAATATATAGCATCTGGTTGAAATACAAATAGCAAAAAAAAGATTTGAATATTTCGAGTTTTTTGAAATGCTCTACTTTCCCACATAAACTGCTTTCTCCATCCCATCAAGTATATCATCTGGTGAATACTCCAGACTTATCTGATGATATTTGGTCACATAATTGTCAGAACTACGTACATATTTCAAGAACTCGGGATCACCAAGATGAACAACTTTATCTGCAAGTATCACAGTACATGGACCTTCTCCTACTTTGTTGACAGAATAAAGCAATTTGTGATGTTCCAACAACTTGAGAATGTCAACATGTGATGACTGTGTAATGTTAGCTCGACCCATGAAGACAAAATCAAATTTTTCAATGCCATAATTCTCTTGAAGCTCAGGTATTGCAACGCTACATTCCGCAGATATGACAGTCACCTAGGTAAGTACACAATCACAAGGGCTAGTTCTATTTCAGTCCATGGTTGATGAATTTTTTCAAGAAATAACTTGATAAACAAAAACATTCTCCTTGGCAATTAACCAGTATGGATTTCAATTGTCTATTTTACAAAAAATACTGTAACTTGAGACCAAGAGCCCTATTTAACTTACTTGACTTTCACAGCCAGCCAAATCGCAAAACTGCTTTGTTACAGAAGCTCTGTTGCTGTCAGGTTCAATCACATAAATGTGTGCGGCACGGGAACATAGACGAAGAACACGCAACACTTCATAGCCACATAAACTACTGCATATTAAAAGCTTCTCTGGTTGTCTCTCTTTAATAATTTCGTCCAAAATTTGACCTATAGACACGATGGAAGGCATTAACTAGGTTTTATTTTTTAAGAATAGACATCTAAGAAGCAAAATCGATAGAAACCTTTTTCATTCCCAAATGCAAGTGCAAATTCTTTTTCTTGACAATAGTAATCAATATCTTTTAGGAGTATTTCTACTGATTGATCACCATGTATGCTACCTTTGACAAAGTCTAGAATTCTCTGAGGCAAAGTCTTGCCTGAAAAAAATAATTTGTTTGAAAGGATATGTAAATTACCTAAAATTAAAATAAAATTTCAGACCTGTCAATGTGTCCCATATCTTTTTAGGCACATACAGCCTTCCAATACCATACCACCAATGATATAGGGTGTGAAATAGGACATGTTTTATAGTAACAAATATGATGAATAAAATCAGCGATATGATGACATACTCTTCAGCACCGTAGGAACTTGGATCTAACAATCTTTGCTGTGAAACAAAACAAAATCATTGAAGCTAGAATGAGTTCATAAGAGATAAGTAATACCCAGAAACATCTTAATTCATCCTCACCAGAGTCATCACGATAAAACTTTAAAAAAACAGGGTTGCTCACTCTTATTGCTGTGAGGGCACTATATTTCTTATGAGGAACTAAAAATTTGGTAATAAAATAAAGAAAAGCGTATTTTGAATATATATATTTATAAATAAACAAAGATGATAAATATTAATATCATTTCCCTTGCTACGAAACATTGTGACAGGTGTTATGGCACTACACACCTCACAGCTAGTTACATTGTGATATGGTATTAAGTAGATGGCGTAATAACAGATAAGACAAATACGGGTCGAAAGGCGTGATTCCAGGAGAATACTACTACCTTTGTAACTGTTTGTTTTATGTATTGTAATAGTGACACAAGACTAACAAATAGCGTTAAAACTGGCAGTAGATACAGTGAAGGTGGTGTACAATTACATTTCGGCTTAAGTTCAAAGGTCAGTGGTAGCTGATATAAATTACCGACAGTTACCGACGTTCCCTGCGGCCACACCCGCTATTTCCAGCCTTGCACCCTACACCAGTGCTCCGCAACCGGTGTGCGTGATACGATGCTAGGTGTGTTGCAGTGTAACTGTAACCTGAATATACTTTTTGTTAATAAACGGAAACTTTTTAACTATGTATTCGCTTTCAATCTGCACCATCTTATAGTAAGTAGAGTTAACATTAGAACCGCCAAGGTGGTCATGGGTCAAGGTTGACCCCGTGCCATTTTTATACGTGAAAAATTTGTTTGTAATAAATATCCAGTATGAATCCAGTATCCAGTTGAAGCTTTGTGATTTTTCCTAGATCTTTAACAATTTTCCTGAAAACTTTGTTACTCTCAACCGCCAAAAGCGGTCTTTTTGAACATTGCAAATTTGAAAAGCAAAAACGGCCAGGCAATTAGCGCGTCCATCCAAACTCCAAACATCCAAAATCCTACATTTTTAGTTGAGGTGTGCCGCCAAATTTTTGAAAGATTTTGAGTGTGCCGCATGCTATAAAGGGTTACGGAGCACTGCCCTACACCATCGTCACGCATATTTGATACATTCCGTCATATTCCTACTGACATCAATAAAGTTCTCAATAAAATGTGCGCTACATCCATATATATATACATTACATGGGTTGAGTGATTGGTTCAATCTGTCGTGCAATAGCTATAGCTTCATTGTACACTGATATTTGAGTCACATGTAGTTTACATTCAAATTCGAATCCATTTACCCCGTTATACAAGTTTTTGAGTCACGCTTGAGTAGATATTCCGATGAACTCTGTTCATGCGATGGGGTGAGAGCCATGTGAGAAGTCGAAACAGGCATAGATAAGCTTTTAAACACATTTTTTTTCTTAACTAACCTGATAACACTATCGACGATTATCTGTTCAGGTTACAGTATTCATAGGCGTGAGCTTTTGCACCATTGGTCGAAAATGAAATCTGCAGTGATTTGTAAAATCTGTCGCGAATTACAGTCGAAATACAAATGCCCAAAATGTGAAGTTCAATATTGCTCCGTCGGATGTTACAAGCTACATAAAGAAAGTTTGGATTGTAAACCTAAAGTGTGGATTCCAGAACAATCAAACGAAAAGCCTTACACCACCGAAGAGATCATCGACGAGGAAGACGAAGTGTCTGCTTTAAAACTGAAAGAATTAGCGTCATCTGATAAAATGAAAAACTTGTTACGAAATCCCCATCTGCGAAAAATTATTTTGGATTTGGACAGTTGTAATCAGAAGTCCGATCTTATTACACGGTTAATGAAAGAACCTATCTTTGTCGAGTTTGCAGATGAATGCTTGAGCGTTGTTGATGGTTCATGAGAGTACCTAGTAAATAAATAAACGATACAAGTCTTACTCCACATCTATGGATACATTTCTTTGTTACTGTTGACTAAACATTTCAGTCAGTTACCTTGACAAACTGGATATACCATGCTTCAACAAGAAATGGTATACATTCTGTCTGAGGAGCCTGTTGAACATCACACATAAGGGCTGGAGACTTTCAGAAGTTTTGGAGGATACATGTGGTTAAATGCTTTTGATTGGTGGTTCATTCAATATACTATTCCCATTTCATTGGCAATACACCTCTAATTAAATGTACCTTGATAAAAAATAAAAATAAATATTTCCGTGCTCCCTTGGGAGCATTCGATTCACCTTGCTGCTTTGCTGTCTTTTGTTCAAATCTCAGCACATGAAATGTGTGCCACTAATTCCTGCCAAGGTTTACCTACAGTATTATTCTACTATATTACATAACATTTCATCTAAACCAACCCTATGTAATGGCTATATATAATTAAATTGAAATCAAGTTAAATATAAATACCCCATCTTGTCTTGAATTGCCCATTTAACTTGGATATACATACACTTGTTCGAGAATCATATTTAGATTAAACTACTCTCAACAATGATATAAGAATACAAAGCATAAAAATGATGAGAAATGAAATATAAACATGCTTCGTAATACTTTTGAGTATATACTACAACATTAATAGGTAACTGCATTCGCACTGTACTCAAAAACGTATGATAGATTATGATAGGGTAAGAAGCGCAATAGAAGAGGTCGAATATATAAATTAACTGCTACGAAAAATGCAATAAGCATTAGAAATCTTGAATGTAATCGTCTCCTTCATTAACAACTGCACTACCGTTGTCAGAACTCGTGTCATTGAGGTACATCTGGTCATATTGATTATAACTACATTTTTTTTTACTTAACGGATCACCTCCTTCGGACACGAGTAAATCCTGCATGGGTTTTGGAAGCACTGACGCATCACCGCACGGATTTTCTGCTCCGACACCTGTACCTCTTTCCGCGAGTGAATCCAAAGCCACGGACGATCCCTCGCCATCTCCAGATCTTCTGATGGCTGATAGAGCCGATGTGTATGTTTGTCGAGCTTCAAGAAGCCTCATTTCCAAGCGATTAATTTTTTTTGTGGCGGCCTGTATCAAATATTTATATTTTTCACCGCTAGATATTACAAATTAGCACAACAATAAAGCTTTTTTAGGCCAAATTCTGCATCCGACAGCTGTTTGAAATCTAAGTTTCTGTTGTTGTGTATTTGTTTATAAATAGATACTACTGATAGTGAAGAACTGTGTGACATTACTAGCCTTGCCACTTCATTCAAGCTATTTTTTTTTTGGTTTCAGTTTATGAAAATTGTTGTTTGCTTTGGTTTTAGGTTAACAGTTCAGTTCATGTCCCTGGTATGTAGATAACAATGAGAAAAAGCTAATTACAAATCAATCCTTCACCTCTAATTTACTTTGAAAATCTTGCTGCACTTCATAGTAAGGCTTGGATTTTACTATGCTTCTTTGCAGGGTAGCTTGATATTCATTCTTGCTTGCCTCGGCAATTTTGTAATTTTTCGCTGCCCTCATGTGAATTTTGTGATTGTGATCTTTTTCACGAGAGGCTTCATTCACCTTTAGAAAAACACTTCATTCAAAAAAGGATATCATTGTTTAACAACAAAAGAGGCGACTGAATAATGAAAACGGAGTCTAAGCTGATGGATGGATCCACGTACTTAGCCCAATTCCTTCATTTCTACATGCTCACCTGGAAAATGTCCGATAAAATAAAATTCTTATAACAAATTCAATAATAAATTACCCTACATCCACTCACCTTCAATGTGGCTTGATTCAGCATCTCCTGCCATGTCGTATCAAATTTATCGCTGGATGACATCAGCCTATCTTCAGCAACCTTGACCATATCCCTTCCAGCCTTCTGCAAATTTACAGCTCTCTTGTACTGCATTGCAGCCTGTCGGGTCTCAATTTGGGCCTTTAAAGGATTTATTAAGGGTTAGGAAAGATTATGGGTACTTCATTTACATTGTATCAAAGTCAATACCTTTCTTGCTCTTTCCATAGTGTTGAAATAGGGTCTGGCTTTATCAACGCATGATCCCAAACTCTGAGAGATTTCTTTTAGTTTACGGGTATATTTTGTCATCAAGTCTCTGTACTTCGTCCGCGTAGACTGTTAATAATTAATGATATCTGTTAAATATCGGAATAATTGCGAAACATGGCGGTGGGCAATTGTAGTGGCTTCATTATGGCAAGCCACATATTTTTTAGTTTTCTTCCCAGTTAAAACTTACATCTAACTGGACCTCTAGACGAGTTATACGTTCGTGGGAATGCTGCAGACGATCCAAATCGGACTGAAGATGCTTCGTTGTTGAGGTTAAGTTAGTTAATGTTGATTCTGCGATACTTTCGTTCAGACTATCTATAGATCCAGATCGTTTCAAACTGTTGTGCTCCAGTTCTTCAATCTGTTGATTCAAAATAAGTATTTATTCATCTGTTATGTATAAATTATGTATTTTCATATGAAATATTTATATATATATATATATATATATATTCTCCAAACTTGTTATAGGATTGTAATGCTTACAAACCAATGGATGTACCATATAATCATATAAATCAATCCAATACAGAAGACAACACCTAAAGACGTGACTTTGTACATAACTAAATCTTTGTAAGGTTATTTAATTCCAAGACAGATGACCTTTATTGGCAAAGTTCCATTTTAAGTAGCTGTGTGGGCGTTAGCAATATTTCATTAAATATTGGGTTTAGGCATGGCTTTGACAGTATATCAAATATTTTAAACGACTACTGAAGCCGGACTTATATAAATAGACATAAAAATATGCCTCAAGGCTATGTCATAATGTCAAAATTTAGGCTTGATATGCTGTACATTGGCAACAGATCTAGTTGCAAATTCAACAGTGAAAATAACGGTACAGTAGTTAAATACTGATATGCAGACCCGATAAGAACTGACAAACAGTATTATACTGAAATAAGTTACAGTATTAATGTAAATATCAAACCATAAATCATTTATGCATGATTGTGATGTCATTCTTTGAAGCAAATGTCAAAATGAAATTTTCTAATGCCTTTGATATAACAAAGCGGATTTTAATCAGACAAAATCTTACTCATTAATCATATGGGATGGTAATAACTTCATACTAGCGGTAATTTGATTTTATTCCAAATAATCCATCCTAACTAATCCTATTTCATTCTCGAAATTGGTTGAGATGAAGTGGTTTGATGAACAGGGCAGGTAATCTATGAGCTGTCAAGCACAACTATACAAATATGAAGAATAACATCAATTCAAAGATTCTAAATATGATAAGAAAAAACGATCCCTCTTGATTTGCTTAACTAATACTATGAAATACCGGCTCCTATATTTTCAAATCTTTTACTGTACTTTCATTTGTCTTATATACAAAAATTGAAAATTGAGAAACAAAATGTTGTTAAAATAAAAATAAAATTGAAATATGGCCAATATACAATATTATTCCATCCTCTCAATTTGTTTTAAGTTTCAAATCCTTTCATGTATGATTTCATATACTGAATGAAATCATAATCAAATTGGGCATGCAGGAAATCAATACAAAACACTGAAACAAAGCAACATACATGCATATAAGCATGCGCTTAAAAGCCCACCCTGTTTTGGGATGTCTTATTTGCGCTACTGCGATTCAGTGAAGAAGTTTTATCACGAAGAGTTTGTAATCCAAAGCTGAAAACCTGCATTACAAGTGATATTACAATGAAACTTAGCATTCTATGTTTTAAAATTGATGGTTCACTTCATTTTCATATCAAATATATAATCTGCAAACAATATTATAAGTAGATATAAATAGTAAATATATTTGAAGTAGATGGGACCATAGAACGATCAGTGTATTTACTAAAATTTTACAAACATCTATTAATAAATACCATAATTAACAGTTGGAGGTTATGTTCAACAGTATATGGAAGATAAGGCACAGGGTTTATAAATACATTAAGGGAACATCAGGACATAATCACCTGCACTTGCAAGGCAGAAAGCTTATCGAGATGATCCGTAGCATTTCCTGTTCCCTGTTGCATTTTCTGTTTTAATAATTGTAGTTCAGTAGATATTTCATCATGAGGTGACATCAATGTGCTGCTTAAGGTACTGAGTGTGTCAAACTCGGAAGCAGAGTCTCCAAGATCGAGATACGCCGACTTTGAGGCTTCATATGACTAGGAAACAAGTTAACATATCAAAACATGTATTGAACCACCATCCGAACTGATGAAAAATACCAATAACTCACTTGTAGATCAAGTAATACTCGTGTATGATCATTAACAAGGTTTTTCTGTTGAATTAGAATATTCTCTATCTCTTGCAGGAGAAAAATTCCTAAATTACTGCACAAATAAAGTTCCTTTTCTTTGCTGCCCACTTCTGAATGACCATTATCATAAGCTGAACCTAAATGCAGAACATTATTGTCAGTGAAAAAAAAATCCTATATTCACGCATTATAATTAACTTTTATATGAACTCATACCAGGGCTAGCATCCTCAAGTTCCATGTTACTGTTGTCCAAATAGCTATGTGCGTTGTATTCATGGTTATTGTTAGAAGCCCAAGCCCCTGCCCGTTCGTAGCAACGGTTTTCAAATAAAAGAGGAACAGGATCGGAAACGAATAGCTGAACTTCTGCCATGGCTGGCAATTACAGAATTTCGACCAAGTTCTTTTACTCCAGTCCTTAACTCCAAAATATCGCTCTTACAACTTTCTTTATTTCTCTTTCCGTCCAGTGACCGAATGACGTAATTACTCTTTAGGAACTTTATTCAAATCTTTTATTACCACTAGATAGGCAAATCTTGTAATCATCTAATCATCAAATAAAAGTAACAGTATTTCCCAGACGGTCAAACAAAACTACCGGCCTTTGAAATACAAGAGAATAATCCAACTATGCCATGGAATATTGATACATTGAGTTGGTATTTTATGACTATACAGAATCCAACATAATATGGTAGTAATGTATGCATGATTTCCATTTACAAATTGATTCAGTAGCTCAAAGTTCTGTGCATCATGAAACTACCACTGTTCATTGTTTTCATATTCTTCCTTCAAACGAAAACAAACTAACGAAAAACAAAACTAATGTACAAGAAACAAAAACAACTAGCAAGAATTGAAACAACTGAACTCATGTACTGGTTCGCTACAACTGATCAACATTCTTGATTCGAACAGAAACAAACTAGCAAAAAATAAAACAAATGAACACATGTACAAGAATTTCTAGTTTTTTTACAACTGATCAACATTCAACAAAGCAATTGCCTTTTGCAAGCGAAATGTGATGAACATTATGAATGCTGTAAGGAAAGCAGAAACCGACATGATAACGATCATGCTGATTAGAAGGCATACAATGAACAACCAAAGTACTTGCAGTGATGTTTGTTGGGAGCATGATAAAGATTTTGTCACGATGCACAGTACAACACTCATACTATATACTACTGAGATGAGTACTAATGCGAATCGAATTAGAACGTGGAGAGAATGATGATTTTCAACAGCAAAGGGATTTTCAGGAGGATATGCTCTATGGGTGATGACCTTCGGATGTCGCTGGTTGCTGGCTAGAGACGATAAAATTTTGGATGAGATATCTGTTCGGAGCGTTTGACTGGACTCTAGGTAACTGGGTGTTTTCAAATCATAATCCTGGTTTCTTTTCTTTTTATTGCATTTCTTCCTTTCTTCTCGAGGTATATTCAGAGAAGTATCAGGCGAATCTAGGAGAAGCCTACCAGCGGACGGAAATGGCATAGATGGTTGATATCTGTGATGCTTTTGTAATTGACTTGAAGATTTCTTGATGTTGATGGGTTCATTTTGACCGAAAAATGTATGGTGTCTAATATTGAATATATTGGCGCTAGTTGAACTATGTGACGAGCCACTTTCTATTGGCATTATATCAAGTGCATCAATAACTTCTTCAACAACTGGCTCTCTTCTAGGCAGGCTGGAATTAGAACTGTGAATGCTGGCTTGAGCTGATGACGTCATCCGATTCTTATCAGATGAGTGCTTCCCGGATAAACTTTTTCTATGATCTGAAAATCCCCTCTTTTTCCAATAGTTATCAGATTTTAAATTTTTATTCTTCTCCAGCTCATCTGATTTAGAACTGCTCAACAGATCACTTGATGAAAAACTTTCAACATAATTGAAATAATCAGAACTTTCATTTCTGTGTGAAGTATCTTTAATCAATCCTCTTTTTTTATGCCAGTGGGTACTGCTTTTATCAGTGGAAGGATATGAAGGAGTTGTGTATTGCATTGATGCAACAGAGATTCCTTGCTTGCGCTGTACTTCACACGGCTCATAGTCAAAGCCGGCTTCAGAGGCAAATCTTTCATGCTGAAACTATACACATGGGCAATATAGATGAGCTGTTAACTGTCCTTAACATAAAAAATATTGAATTAAAAAAAAAATAATACCTTGCTTGTGTCTTGACTACTGCGAAAGGCTTCTTTTACATAGCCAAGCATCACATCTTCTGGAGATCGTATTTCACTTTGACTCATATTTGAGAGCATTGAATCTCTTTCTGAGTGTGGTATACCACACGTGGTGTCATCATTATTATCAAAATCACATTCGCTCAATTCCTTCTCTGACAAAACCTTATCCGTCATGTTTTGTTTTGGACGGATTTTTGATGTCATCTCAATAAAAGAAGATTTTAGGATTGTGAATGCACTTCTAAAAGGACTTGTCCCTTGCCAGTAGCTCACAGGGTCTTCCACGGCGCGGGACCACTTTCCAGCAGCGACACGATTCACAATTTCCATGATAACTAGAACTACAATGCAGGAACTAAAATATATGATTTTGGTCTGATCGAAGTAAGCAGTGAGCCAATCGACCACACTTTCATTGGAAGGTAAATTGAAAAAAAGGGTCGAGTCTGTCATCCCATGAAGTAAGGCTTCTATTAACAGAGAATTAGATATAACAAATACAGCATGGAATACTTTCTCTATCCTGGTAATGTTACTGATTACCGCATGAGTTCTGTTATGTTTGGAAAGAAGCCATGCCAAAGGGTGGTACTGCAAAATATATACAAATGCTTTCTTCAGATAAGCAAGTAGTATATTTTCACTTTCATCATCATGAACCAAAACAAATGGTTTTGGCATACCATGAGAGAGTGAAATGCCTGATTGTTTTCCCGATATCCACTCTTTCCATGAAACTTCTTTTGTCTCGCTTATCCATTTCAAACTTAGATCTGTTGGATCTCGTAACACAACTCTGCTGATTGTTATCGGTGAATTTAAACTTGATTTAATTCCAACAAAAGACAGGGCGGCAATGCTGGCCTTCTTAATGGCGACTGGAATAAAATTATAATTTAATGCCACTGAAATTTTTGAACTCGCGAGCGGACTTTCAACTGAAGAGATACTAGTCGACTCATCAGAATAACTGGCAGAAGAGCTGATAGATCTGCTTTTTCCTGCACTTGGAGCTGGAATTGGAACAGGGATTTTCTTCTNTAAAGCCCTTAACGACGCATACAATATCAACACGTTGAGGAGTTCCGATATCGGATGAATAATTCAGAGCAACAGTGTCAGTGAAACCATCTCTGCAGGGATATAAGCACAGAAAATAAATTACAAGTCTACTTGGAAACTTTTTACTTGTTACCGACTGAAAATATGTACTAGACCATGTTCTGTCAGAAACCATAGTCTACCATTATGATTTAGTTCATATCATTTGATAAAATCTAAACAGTATCATAGAAAACCTGAACAGTCCCTCGTAAGAATGTCGTAGCCATATCAGAGGTGAAACATAGTTAGGATTGCTCCCGACTATATGCAGCAAAAGGTCAACAGGTTGTTCTCTGTTCTTCCGTGAAGTTGTAATGCTAAGCTCGAACGTTTTAGATAGAGAATCTATGTTTTCCTCATGTCCACCAGGAATGTAAAGGATATATCTCTTCAAGAGAAAATAGCACATAACACAGAAAAAAATTTAAAATGCAATATGGAAGATTGAAATTTTACTGAAGTTACCTTCCAACGATCTCTAACATCTAGAACAAACGCCATTTTGAGAATTGCAAACAGGACAAAACAGAGTACTCCAAAGAACATAGGAATGACAATGGAAGATGTAAAAACAGTCTCCTCCGTTATGCAATCCACAGCCGATCCATACAATCCAAATCTCGATACGATAGGAGGTTTCATTACAGCTGTTGAAGAGATGTTCAGTCTGACATGCCTAAAAAATAATATAATTTACATCAATAGTGTTGATAATAATTTGAGTTATTTCACTTTTATACAGGAACTGAAACGGTAACCCAAACCTGGAGCATACCTCCCAATATCCCAAACCGGAACTGGACCTTTAAATTCAAAGAACTTAACGAGTTAAGCTACAGTTTCGAATTTCAATGCATTGAATGGATTATTTTCAATAAGCGGTTGTTTATCAGAATCAATATTAGGTCATAATTTACAATTTTTGATATGCTACGAATGATCCTAGTTTGAGCACAAAAATCTCTTTCAATGACCAAATCAAACTACTTCCCAGTTCGAGTCCCTATTTTTATGAGATATGAGGGAAAAACCACCTCGCTTGCACGGGCTCAAAACCGTAAAAAAATTCTGCTCTGTGAGTTCCGACAATAGCATGGAATGGTCCAAGCAATGTCCACGTTTTACCCGTCAAAGAAAATTCAACTGTAAATTCCTATAAAAATAAAACGGACATTAATGTATCATATGTTAAATTTCAAATCGTTATTTAAAATGTAATATGTACCTTCACATCATTTTCAAAGTTGTCAGATGTATGAAGTCGAATACTTGCAAAAGTATATTCATATTTCAGGTCCCATTCAACTTGCCATCCTTTCCACAGCAGGTGATGAAATTTTATTGGTGGCATCTGTTTGAACATAAATTGCAAGTCTGCCAGTAAACCATTGTAAAAAATGCATTAATAGAAATCGATACCTCAACCGGCATCCAGTAAGTATCAGGATCATTGTCAAACATATTCCAAACATCACACTCCTCTCCTGTTTCCAGTAGGAGACTTGCATGAGTCTTAGTATGAATGTTGTCCGGTGATGCAGGCTGAAGCCATTGACCATAATCCCTTATTACAGTGAGCTACAGTGAAATAATTTCAATTGAGATATAATTGAGACAGTGACTATTAGTAAGATTCTCAAGATTTATGCTCCTGATTAGTTGTATACTCAAAACAACTTTTGCATTAACTACAAGTATCATATTATATATATTATAATTCAATTCAATTATAGTATAGGAAAGAATTGGAATATAAATTTCGGCAATTTATGCAAAAATTAATTAAACAATTACTGGATTTACAATTCCGAACTGATTTCTAATACTGGAGCACTAGATGGATACAGTACTAAAAGATCTCTTTCAATTAGACCTACCCAAAAACACCTAACCTATGGAACCTATTTACCTGGTCAGATTTGCAGTGTGATCCAGGAATAGCCTCTGCATTCAACCGAGAAGTTATCAGAGTGACAAAGGGTTCTAAAACTTGCTGTGACAAAACTGATCTTCCAGATCTTTGGGTTATTTTAATCTGATCCTCAGCATCAGGAAAGAAATATTTTAGGGTAGTTCCAGAATCAGACACTAGAATGACAATAATTTCAATTGAAATATACAATAACCAACATTATAAAATGTTCTAGTTATTATTTTGAAATCCACAACATTATAATTTTATACTCGATTAGAAAAGTTTTGTTAATAAAAATATAAGGTAATAATAAGAACCAACGAAAGGAACTTGAATAATGAAACAGTATTCCCAGTAGTGAATAGTAGTATTTGTACTCACCACTACAATGAATTTCGATAGGTAAAGGCTTCCATTTTCCATTCAGCATGCAAAGCAGATCAGCAGAATTTTTATCCAAATTATTAGAAACACTTTGATCTGTGATCCACACGCCTACCGCATCTTGTTCTTTCGCTATTTGGTATCCAGGAAGACATTTGTATCTCACTTTTGCCCACAGGGAAAAATTTCCAGGTCCATCTAAATCAATTCTGTCCGCGTTCGTAATGATTCCAGGATTATTACACCGCACATCTGCCACATAATATTTCAAACATAAAAGCCATATCAGACACAAATGAACGATGGTTCAATGATACAATTACCCGAGCATGTAAACGTTAGGGGCGGTTTCCATGTTGCATCGTGGGAACATTGCGAGGTTATACTTGTGGTTCCTGGTTTGATGAAATATTTCTTCATACAATCATAGGTGACGAGAGATAAATATTTTATGCTTCCACCCCAAATCTTAGTGGAATGCGAAATACCCTTTGGTTCAGTGCAGGTAACATCTAAAATAATATTATATTGTGTTATATTAGGCTAAATTCATTTGTAATGTAACTTCATAAAATAAGATTTCGTTTCTCACCAACACACATAACAGTAGTCAAATTTCTGCTCCATCTACCGACACTCGAACAAGTAGCTTTCACCGATAGAGTGTTTGAAGGTTTGATGATAAAACCTTTAGCACAGACTGCAGTTGCTTCATCAAGATAATAAAAATTCCGCTCATCATTATTCCACTGTCCGCCGAAAATGTAAGCCCGCCGAGGAGGACGTGGAACCCAGCATAGGATTCCTAAAAAAAACAAAAAAATGTTGACAAACTACTGAAATGTACAAAGATCTATACAATTTCCACTCATATTTACTCTTGCAACGAGCCTTCGAAGGTGGTGGCATCCATTTTAGTTCCAGACTACATTTCATTTGTATTATATATATAGGTGGCTTGTTAGAAATGAAGCCTCCACTTCCAATGTCCACTATGTAACCTGAAATGAAGTGCAGTAAAATATTATTTGGTGGATAACTTTTCTACAACAATGGAACCCATGCGACCTTGGGGATAAGGAAATTCAGACAAAGCTTGTGTGAATCAGCAGTCACACCACTTTATACTGAATTGAGTTTTATGAAGGTTCCACTTTTTTAGTATATAATTGATTGTGATGCATGACAATTACAGTTACCTTGACTGCAATGATACTGAACAGAGCTGTGTAATATTGTTCTATTTCCCTCTCTCTTAGAATTCTTTATCTGTCCTGGATCTCCACAGTCAAATGCTATAAAAGAAAATTTCATATATCACTGCATGGAGAGTGCTTTACAAAAGATTTATCTCATGTTTCCTCACGTGCACATGAAAAATTAAATGGGTCTGGTCGCCAAGTTCGATCCGCTGTGCATATAATAGTTTCTTCGTTCCAGCCTGGACGATTTTGTTGATCAAAAAGATGTCCGGGATTACAGGTTATTTTTACCTCGGCTTGAAATTCATAAGAAGATTGCGAGATAGTGGAATTTTCAGGTGTGTATGGCTCGAAGCAAATGTGTTCTGCACAGTAAAAAATATAGGAGCGAACATAATAGCATCTAACAATCTTCATTATAATAAGACAATTTGGTACATGATACACTTTCCCTGAGAATATATCCACATTGAATTACTGTAATTTACGGACACAGTGACTTGAGTTCTGACTCGCGGTCTTGGAACCAAGGATGCTGGACAATCAATTTTTAACCTGTATAATATTTCTTACTTCTGCATTTTATATCTGGAATATAGATGCTCCAATCCTTATTTTCCATGCATTCCACAGTAACTGATTTAGTTGTATGGTTCTTATCACTGTCATATACATGTCCTTCATTGCATACGTATGTTATGAAATGTCCATACTCATATATGTCTCCATGCTTCACTCCATTTGCTATCACAGGTGGTGGTTTAATACACTGAAGCACTGAAATGCAGAATACAAAGTCAGTAACTCAACAGAACTCATGATCGAATATCTTTTGTGTACCTTCACATTTGAGCTTGTATGGATCCGGGTACCATGCTGTTGATTCGGTACATTTGGCTTTGAAATGAGTAGCATTAGCTAACGCAGGGATTTGATTAAGATTGTATCCTTGGTAACAAGAATAAGATGCTTCCGCACCAACCGTAGTTTTATTACCAGGCAAAACGATATTGGCATATCGCATCGGTTGCGGATATTCGCAATGAATTTCTGTTGAAAGAAGAAAAGATCAAAGTGAGATGACCAATATCAACAAAAGTATCCGAGTGGAGATTGCAGTTGGCCGGATTCGAATTCATTTCTTGCCTTCCATGCTAAACATCAAAAAGTCAAGTCGCCACAAATGAAAGAATTACTGCGTGATTTGTTTTCGGTCTGAATCCATTAGTGTCATTTAAAGGTTCTTCTGTACTGTGAGGACTTACTGTATAAATCAAATCATACTAGCATAGAACAACTTCCCTGCCCATGCAGGCATTCTCAGTACTATATTTTGGGAAGCAATACTTACAAACATCATTGCATTTTATAAGATATATCATATACCAAATAGTATCACCTTCACAATCAGATCCTTTGGGCAAATCTGACCAAGTTCCATCTGTGCTACAGCTAACAGAGTAATAAGTATCCGGTGGTTCAATCTTGAATTTATATCCTTCGTCACAAAAATAGACAACGCTGTCTCCTACTCTGTGGAGAGACTTTTCTTCATGAGACGGTGTTGGATATCCATGAAGGACATTCACAGGAAAGGAACATGAAATCTCTATACAAATTCACTTGCTTGTAAGATGGTGATAAGTTATAGTACTGTATAATAGTATAATCAAACTCCGATATTGATGGTATACCTTCGCAGGCTAAAAGATGGTCAGCATCTGCAGGATACCATTCTCCATCTTCATCACATGTTATAGTGACTTTGGTAAAGCTTTTGTGGAACCAAGTACCTATGATATACAGCAGATTTCTATTCTACAATTCAAACACATAGATTGTTGGTTACAGAATAAGAGGCGACTAAAACCTTTTCTGCATGTGTATTCGATTTTTGCTCTGTAGTCATAAGTGGAAGAAAACTCCGGGAATCTCGAGGAGGAAGGAAGATATCCGGGATCTTTGCACTTGACCACTGTATGTAATTGAACAAGAATTGAGTAATTACATTGTTTTATTTTATTTAATACTAAAGTGTTGCTTGGTTAAAATGATACAAATAAGGATATTGATTTACTGCTCCACTTAGGTTAGCGCATTACTGCTGGTGGAGAAAACAATAAATAAATACATACACTGACAATCTTCAACTGCATTAGCTCCAGACCATGTCCCATCATCACTACATGTGAAAGTTTGAGATTTAATTTTTTTCTTCTTCCCACGTTTAGATACGTAAGCACGGTGTCCGTCGTCACATTCAAAAGTTATCTTGGACCCATACATGGAAGAATTTCCATGCAAGAAACTGTTGGCAGGCTGTGGCTGAAGACTGCATGTAATAGCTGAATAAAAGTAAAGTAGTATTCAAATTTATAAGCTAATTTCCATAGAGTTCAATTATTCTTAAGTTTTTAAGTATTTGCTAATGGTCTTACGTATACAAGTTATCAATTCTGGATCAGGGATCCATTTTCCAATTACAGAACATTTAATAGTAACAGAAATAACTTGGCGTTCTATAAAAAATCCGTTGTCGCACTCAATAGTAAGAGTGTTGTCCAATGTGGTGGAAAAATCTTTCTCCAGAATAGTGGCATTCTGGCCAATGAATGGCTTTGAACAGTTGACAGCTGAAACAACAAAAATATTGAATTAAAATACCAGTAAGGGAAGGAGACAAAATTTTAACAGCAATTATCAAAAATAAAGATTACTAACTGGTACAAGATAGAGCTGCCGTATCCGGATGCCATTTTCCATCTCCTCCGCAAACCACTGATGACGATATGTTAGAGGTATAAATCTTGACCTCTTTGTTCTTGAAATAAAAATATTTTTAGAACAGCATGATATGGTTAATTTTACAGATTCTCTATTCCATGTGACAATTTACATTTCTAAATTGAGATACGGTAATCAAGTGTGATGGATCACATTTGATATTGAGGACAGAGTTGTATTCGCTTGCATAGCCACTCAATTTTGCTTTCAAGATTTTCTTAGGCTGGGAACAGGTGACAGCTGAAAATATATTGTAAAAAAATTTGAATATTCTACGTAATGACATGAATTGTAATTGTGTTGAAGATTAAACTTACGCTTGCATGTTATGAGTGAAGGGTCAGGCAGCCAGGTACCATTTAGCAAGCATTTGAGAGACATTGAATAGTTGAGAGGTGACAGCCAGTATCCATTTTCACAGGTTAAGTTTATTACGCTTGAATACGAAAAGCTATCAGCAAGGTAGTATCCGTTTGGAACTTCAGGAATGGGATCGCAGAGAAAAGCTGATTTGGCTGAAGGGCAGAGTCATTGGTCAAGTTTGTTAGAGTAATTCTAGAAAACCGAAACTTCTCACATAGACAGTTGATGTGCTCGGGTTCTGGCATCCATCTCCCTATTTCAGTGCAGGTAACATTCGTTTGATTCTGTGTCCGTGAAATGAAATAATCCTCGTCGCAGTGATAAGTGATGGAAGCGCCGTAAGAATGATTAGTACCAATTATGTAAGCGTGCCATACAATCATAGGTTTATCACAGACAACAGCTGAAAAAATTAAAACATTACACTGGAGTAAACAAGCAGAAAATCATGCTTCACAAAATGCTTCGAAAGGTTACATCGACATGTAAAATCAGCTATTGGAACGTTCCAATCTCCTGTATGGGTGCATCTAATAGTATTCTGTGCTTGTCCAGGAGCAATGTAGTACCCATCCTTGCAAATTACAGTAACCAGACTCTCATAACTGAATTCATCGCCATAGAAATCTGCATTGCTGACGAGGGTGGATGGGTCATGGCAGGCTACATCTGTAATGCGAAAATAGACTTTTACGATCACCTTGTATATTATCTTGGTTATATAAAATCGGGGAGTAATACTGATAATGCAGTGAGTTATTTCCACTGCCTGTAAAAAGTGTTGTCAAATAAAACTTAACAACATAGAGTAGAATGGTGATCAAATCATTGGTTCATGTATAATGAACTGAAAAAATGTCAGCATATAAAAAAATTGTATATTTTATTGTTTTTACATGACATATATAGGAACTGAAGTTGCCTCTAAAGCTGAATTTATTGAAATCTGTGTGATAGAACTCAAGCACAAAATTACAATGCACCTCTTACAAGTAACTCTTGATAACAAACTCACCTACGCAAGGTCGAGGATCCACATCCCATTTACCAGTAACAAGACATTGGGATCGTAAATTGAGGACAGATCTCTCAATCCAAGTGCCAATATCACAGAAATATGTTACTATATGGCCATAGGAGTATTCTTCTCCAATCTTCAATGCGTTTGGCATATCATCCAAGGTAGGACACTCCACCACTTAACAATTTAAATACAAAGTGAGTTTAAACAAACAGAAGCGAAGAGAATATATCATAGATTATGTACATACATTGACAATCAACTTCTGCAAATTCACGGTGCCAATCTCCGGTCTGAAGACAGATGAAAAACCACGTTGTTTCCATTTCCTTGGATGCGAACCCTTTCCTGCATGTAAATTCTACGACGCTGTTGTAGTAAAATTGAACACCAGTGAAAATAGCATTCGGTATTGGATCGGACACTGGACATTCCACAGCTGAAAGCAGAAAGGATAATTATATTGCAAATAAGGAATTCTCGGAAACAGTGATAATTAACTTACCAGTGCAAGTCACGAATTCTGGTTCAGGTATGAAAGCTCCATCCTCATTACAAAAAAATGTAACTATTCTCGCTCGGCCTTCTGAAGCGAACCAGTATCCTTGGTCGCAAGTCACTGTCATTGTATCGTTGTAATGAAATGTAGTGTTTAAAGAGTTGCTCAGTTTGGAATGCAGGTTGTCTTGATGGAAAAAGCAAACTTTCTCTGCAACATTTGTGTAATATATGAATTCTACTGATTCTGGTATGTGAAATACATCACAATATATAAATACATGAACTGAATCAGTATCATGAATTTGACTCACTCTTACAAGACATCTTTGTTGCATCTGGAACCCATGAGCCATCAGCAGTACATTTAATTGAGAACTTTGTCACGGGTACTATTCCGTTCATCGCTTCACGTCCGACATCACACTCATAAACAATTGTTTCACCGTATGTAAACGATGAAGGAGCAATGAATTCATGTGCTCCAGTAGGAACTTCAGGCTTAGGACATTCAGCGACTATCAATGCAATTGATTACATAAGTTGAGTGTATTCATAGACATGGTGGAGAATATCATATTAAAAAAAAAAACATGTGGGAGTACACATGATACATGCAGTGCAGTATTATTTAGAAAGTTCTAGCGAATAGTTGGTGGTTAAATAATTGATATCAGAATAACTGGAGGATTCATTTTCTGGTCACAGTCCAGCTATGTGGAGATTACCATATTTCTTGCACCAGAGGACACATTCCTGAATGCCATCACAGCAGAAGACTAATATACATTGTTACAGCTGCAAATCATCAATTTTTTTAAATACCTAGCATAAGTTAGTCACTATCAGCCTTTTATCAAGCAGGATATCTTGTTAAATAAAGAACAATCATTTTGTGGTCTGAATAGACTATTCAGTCTTGCATGTTGTGAGGTTATATTCTCAACTAACATAATATATCAGTACTTTATTATTCAAATTCAACTAACATTAATTTAAGCAAACTAACTTTATATACGCAAGAAATAGTATCTGAAGCATTACTGATGGTAATAATATAAAAGATTGAAGTGGGAACTTCATACCTTTACATCTAATACCATGTGGCTGCCATGTTGCATCCTTATTGCTGCATTCAAAGGTTTTCTGAGTTATTCCAGCTTTTTGATCGATCCAATAACCTTGTTTGCATACAACAGTTCTTACTGCTCCAACAAATGTTGCTCCATCTCCCAATATACCGTTATCAATCAGATCAGGCTTTTTACATGTTTTAGCTTAAAATAATATAGAGTGGTAAGAATGGGTCACCAGATTTTTGAATGATAGTATACACAAGTTTGACATGCAGTTAAGCCATTGAACTAAGTATGAATATCATGTTTTGTGTTTCTTATTATTATGCTTGGAAGGTATCATGATCCGGGTATTTAAAAACAAAAACAAAAACAACTTCAGCATGCAAAAATAAAAATCCCAAACAATTTAACAAGGTACTGAACAGTTTGAAAAGTCTATTTAACAAAAGTGGGTCAACCGTAATCTCAATATTACAAGCGAAAAAAACATTTCAGTTATTTAGTGTTATTCCTATCTAGATGTTCATTTACATTTTTACTAGTTACCATGGCTGATTGTTTTCATTCACCTTTCTATATAATTTTTGTTACAACACAGGTATGTTTTATTTGTGTCTTGTATGGGTTTACTAGTTCTTTTTTCTGATTACAAGAATTACATATTCCCTTGCCCGCTATATTAGTCTGTTATAACGAGGGTTTATTATATCAGTAGGTAATTTACTTTCACAGCTGTAGTCAGTTATCAATGGCAACCATGTTCCATCAGTCTGACATTCAGTATCTATGCTAAGTACACCTTTTGAAATCCAAGATCCTAGCAAGCAATCAAAGGTTACCTTGTCCCCTAAAAACAACAATAGTCTTAGTGAATGTCACTAAAATGAATAGCATGTTTTGCATGCAGTGAACCCAACTTACCCACACTGTATTTGTGACCCCAAGGCTTTGGATTAGCGTCCATAGCATTAGGCATAAAACCAGGAGAGTCGCAAGTTGCATCTACAATGCAGTTAATATTTTCTATGAAATTAAGCTTCAATACTTGTTGATTATTCAAGTAAATAATAATTACATAAGTTATACCAATGCACTTTAAACTGGATAATGGAGGTTTATAGGAGCCATCGGCTTGGCACGTTATGGTCTTCATATTGGTCTTTCGATCATACCAGTAAGCTTCATCACAGGTATATCTATAGGTACGGAATATCAAAACAGTAACAAAACTGAATATTTTTTTGCAACAAGTAGAAAATAAAAAATTAAGAGGTATTAAAGGTAATGAGATCAATGTAATTTTCACAGGGTCATGACGTACCCAATAACGTCAGAATATCCAATGAAAGGCTTTGATAGATAAGTAGCATGGTCCAATTCTCCAGGATCTGGACATTCAACGGCTGGCAATGTGAAGAAATAGAGGTTTGAAAAACTATCAGCTAACTATACAGTCATAACAATGCATGATGACCAAAATTAATTTGATGATGTTATGGATTTCTATTCAGACTTACGAATACATTCGTATTGCATAGGATCAGGATCCCATTCGGCAGTAGCTGTGCACTTGGTACTCTTGCGGAAGACACCTTTAGAAAACCAAAATCCTACAAAAAAATTAATGCAGTGACAGAAACGGATATATTTTTTATTTCCACTGTTGGTAATATACTGATGAGCAAACCTGTTGTGCATTTGAATTTTATTGACTCCTTGAAAGACCAAAGCAAGCCCTCAATTTCTGCAAACTGAACTGGATGAGGTGGAGGACAAAGAAGATCTAAAGCAAAAAGAAAATTCAGAATAAATTGTCCATACAACATTGGTATATAATCAATAAACTACTTTTTTGAATCTATACAGCAGGGCTGGCCAGAATTGTTTGCTGCAGAGTCACATACAACTTCAAATGGCTGATATAAATTAAGGTATAATGGGATTTTGCCTATTTTTTGACTATTTTCTGTAAATCTCAATATGCACTTTCTGTAATGGTGATTTTGTAAGAATATTTCTGAGGGTCGCAAATTTCCTGTGACCACCATTGCTATGAAACATACCGACACATTTGATGACGTCTAGCGGTGGATACCAATTTCCTGTTTCGTCACACACAAATGTTTCTACAAGTTTTCCTTTTGTCACCCATTTCCCTTCTCCGCATTGATAAGTAGCCTCGGATAAGTATTGTGTATTTTTACTGACTTCTCGAACACAAGAGTTTAGAAACAAAACAAGTTATCTGAGGAATTACAAATGCAATATGATTAAAGAAAAAAATTACGGAGTGTGTGAGTGGTTCCTTCAATATCAGGCAGCTGTGGACAACGTTGAGGAACGCATTTAATACTGCTCTGAGGTTGATTCCAGTATCCAAACTTGGTACAAGTGGACAAGGCAGTGGGAAAACCATCTAAACGAGATAGGAATTAAATGGAGTGCGATGGAAAGGAAAAAAAAGAAAGATATAAGCATATACCAATGAATGTACAGACATTTGTATCCTCTGGCAGTCCCTGGATCATCCAACTGCTCAAAGGATCTGTGTAACCTCCTCCAGCGACTGCTTTCACTTTTCCATCCTCCAATAATCTGTACATAAGCAGCATTGACACAAAGAAATCAGTGTGTGTCATGGTATTCTCTATTAAGAGAGGGAAACATTTACCTTAGGTAAATAGGTGGTGAAGAATCTTTTATTGAAAGCAGTAAGTTGTTTCCACCTGCTTGTGGGCAGTCCCATTTTTGCCTGAGTAGATTAATAAAAAAAAGGAATGAGTTTAAAAAATATCATCAATATAAAGACAATAAACGACAAGGAAATTTCAAAGAGGTGGTGGTAGTGTCAAGTTTTGTTGGTGGGTTTATTATATTAATTAGCTACTTTTCAAAGCATGAAGAGGTAAAACATACTGTTGGTTTCACATATATCACAGTGACAAAGGTATGGAAAATCATAAAAAAATTTACTGGCAAGTCATCGATATATGAAATATATGCAATAGAGCTTGTGACATATGTATTTATTATTAATTATGACACACATTACCATGGAAAATTTGTTAAAAAAAAAACAAAAGGAATTCATTGGATGGGATGTTTTATAATGATATTGTAAATTACTTTACTTTTTATTGTTAGCATCACATTTAGACAGCACAAGATCAACAGACGCTCCATCCGACAGTGTACTGGACGGCCCGCTGAGCGAGAGACAAGTCTGATGAAATACAGAACATTATTATTAAGGATCACATTTCTATGCCAGAAAGCAGCTAAGATGGACAACTTAATTACTCCTGATTCAAAGTTTCTTAACAAGTGATCTCCGTCCCAAATCCAAGTATATAAATAGTCATTCCAATCACAGTTTTCCATTGATGTTATTGTCTTGCCATCGTCAGTGGCAAGACAACGGATGAAATGGGGGTGGAAAATTTCGAAGCTTCTTCTAACCTCATTGCCTTTAATTATCGAGAACTTACTTAAATTAGCTGACAGTAATTCCAATGACGAAATTTACCGGAAATTGCATTGAATCTATAAAACACTGAACCATGCAAACTTGTATGGTTAAGTGATTTAACGATTTTTATGCAATTTCATACTCAGTCCATTCATTCAGCTATTTACCTGTTTTATTACACATATACTGCAGTTTGTTAGAATATAAGTACAAGGACTGATTGCCACTACTCATATAGCAATGCTCTCCTATTTCCTCAGGTTGTGGACAAGTGACATCTGCAAATGAACAAATATATTGATGCAGTAACAACACAAATATCCTAATATATACTCTATAACAGAATATACATTATATAATTCATACAGTAAACCGCCCTTGTAACAGACTACTGAGGGGATAGGTTTTCATTATAGATGACTGTCCAAATTAACTGATGGTAAGAGTTAATGGTAATTTTCTATACATTGAAAATATATAAACAATGTACACTGAAGAAGATACCAGCCTCTTCCAGTTTATGCATAACAGATAAAATTACATGCTACACTTTTGATTATGACACTCACTTAAAATCGCAATGTAAAATACAGGACTGAAAGGTAATCAGAGAAATATCAATGAAAATGGAGGGGCAACCAATACTTAAATATAGCGGTGGACTGGTGGCTGGTGCACCCAAGAGAACACTCCTAGAGACTGATGTTCTGTCTTCTCCAGCTTACATGTGCAGTCATTATCTTAACTCCGATTTTGTCATTTATTGTTTTATATCAGGTCCAATTTAACATGGATTACTGTATTTCAAATCAGAAAGCATAGTTACTTTTACACCACTGTCTTTGTGGGTCTGGAACCCAATCACCCCACTTATTGCACTTCACTACAAGGTCTTCATCGACATTCGAGTAACCTATATCACACGTGACCACCAGTTTGGCAAGATAACTGAAAGATAAAAGGCATATCTTCATTTCAGTTCACCTTTTCATTTAATGCTAATCCTTTCAGCATGATTTACTTACAGATAACTGGTAACAATCATGTTTCCATGATCTAGTATTGGAGGTTCAAAACATATCAGTGCTGGCGAGTTAATAAAAATTAATTAGTTCTTTACATTGACAAATATGATTTCAATATTTGCATTAATTTATGATCAAGTTATTCTTTACCGACACAATTAACTTTCTCATATGGATCCGGTTCCCAAACAGCATGTATTGTACACGTAAAGCCAGAGACATTATGCACTCCACGTTCAATCCAAAATCCGTCATTGCATGAATAACTTGCTTCAGATCCATAAATAAACTCTTCACCCTTGTATTTCGCATTTGGAACTCGCGGAGGATAATCGCAGGATACCACTGCAACATATGCAATTAAATCACAAACAAAAGCAGCAATGTAAAAAGCTTACTTACGTAAACATTTAAACTTATCAGGGTCTGGAGACCATTGCATTGTACCATTGCAGATACTATTTTTCTTCTGTATTCCTGGTTTTCTGTCTATTGTGGTTCCTTCATTACATCTGTATGTTATTCGGTCTTCGAATTTGAACCCCGAATAAGGACGGGACGTTTCCATGCTGGAATTAGCTACGATGGGTGGGTCCGCACAAGGCAATCCTAGAAAAGTCGCATTATGATGGGACTTCAAGTTCTATTTTTAAAGTAAACCAGTGAGGTCTGTGTTGACTTGCAAGTTTGGTTTCATAAACTGGAACAACTTTAGCAGATGATTTGTACAATTCTGAAAGCATGTCTGACTGTTCTCGATGCATCTGCAATTACCTGGGCAATGCTGGGTAGTGGGTAGTGAAATTTTAAGATTTCATTAAAATATTTAGAGCCATGAATAAAAATTGTAATATTAGCAGGACAGTATACCACAACCAATGCTCCACAGGACTGTTATAACAATTAGCGGTAATTTATCGAAGAGAGTTGTATTTATATATAAAAGATATACTTGCACACGTCCAGGTCGATGGATCAGGATTCCATATAGGCGCTACAGAAGGGGATGATTGAACACAAACCAGAGAGCCTTCCAAACGATCTGGATTTCCTTCCAAGCCGTATCCAAGATCACACCTAATCAGTACTCCCCGCTTTTCTACCCTCCAGTCTTCGTAAATAATTTTTCCATTAGCAGGAACGATTGGCGACTTGCAAGTATTACCAATTTCTGCAACGAAACACAAATTAAAACTTTATACATGATAAAATATGTTACTTCATTCAACGCTCTTCATACTTCTACTACAAGCAAAAAAATGAGAGGCCCAACAGCTTCTCTCCTCGTATCCAACATTGTCTTCTGCAAGAACTGAGAAAGTGGCACACCAGGGAGCGTATTGTACGTTGCCAAATCTGTTTTCTCCATGTTTTCCCCTTAAAGCATACAAGTTTAAAGTTGCTGAAATGCTTTCTATATCAGATATAATAACAAATTCTAGTAAGCTTACCTGTAGCACCAAGCATGACTTGAAACAAGTTTTTTACAGAAAAACGTACCATAGGCTGATAGACCACGAATTTTACCGTCACTATTTAGGGCGCAATAAGTACCTTCAGTGGTTCCATCTCCTATGGCAGCTATCATGTCACCCTTACTGGCTAACTTCCCACCTAAAGGAAACAATACCGTATAGATTTTATTCCCTTGAGATGTTTTTAAACACATCTACAATGATCTGAAGTTGCGATACATTACTGTACTTTCTTTTGTTTTGCACCAAGTATGAAGGATTGAACAAATTAGTTTATAGCATAATTTATAGGATGGGGAGAGGATGTTTGTTAAAGCAAATTCGCCTAGGTTTTTGATGGTAAGTTAATTGAAGACAATTATTTGAAGAAGGTGATATTGCCCTGGTAGCTAGTGCAATATTTATTTGAAAACTCGGACATTATTAGTCATATTTTATTGTACTGGTAGAATAAAAACAAGATCTATTGGACCACATCCACAACATTGTATACAATATAGTATTAATTATCATGACTTAGTAGATCAAGTATCCCAACTGGGTAGATATAAGGACTAACAAGATATAGCTGAATTTGATAGAAAGTTTTAAAAATTGATTAAGACCTTTTAATCTATGATGCATAACTATACCTTGCTTGCTTGAGTGCTAACATTTGCCCTATTAAATTAACTATGCCATTTAATAGTAACCTTTTCGATGACATGCTCTGTTTGCTTCATTTTGATCTGTAAAAGGATCCTCTATTTTGTACAAAGGTGGCGTACAAGTCTCAATATCACTGGATAAAGGTAAGGAACCACCTTTAATCACCACAAACAGATTTTCTGGAATATAAGAAAAAATCCTAGTCATTATCTTATACATAAATTTTGTATATATTTTACGCAATTTCAGATCATCACACAGAGTTTGAAACAAAACAACGGTGGCTTCTGGAAATAAATTTCTGGAGTCAAGCGCCTAAAAATTCTGTCAATTCTGCCTTATATACACATCATGCTAAGCTCTGAAACAAAGCACTGAAGTCTCCAAAGAGACGGACCATATTGGTATAGCCTACCGCCTGGACGATAACGCTCATCACATATATATCTGTTTGAGGTTCCAGTTTTCCAAAACGCTTTGCAATTTTTTTCGTAAAATCCTCCAGCCATATGAAGTCTGTCCCATGGTTCAATCTAAGAAATAAAATATCAATCTGAGAATATCACTTCACAATTAAGAACCAAAGCTAAGAAAAAATTATATTTACCATATCGAAAACAAAACTGTACCCATAGTAACGAAGCTTCACAAGGAACAGGTTTCTTGATTGACAAACCCATTGCTGAAGTATATCTGTCAAGTTACAAGGCATCACTCTAACACCGGGTGCTATTCCTGTTCAATTGAAAGTTTGAAAAATGTAACATAATTTGGTAAAATATATCGAAATCCTTCAATATACATTCACTAGCGTTCATCATGTAAGTTGATACCAAGTACGGAACAGACAAAATATGGCATCAATTTTTTTTTGGCATATATAAAACTATGTTATACGCAATACCGCCACTATCTGATACACTTGTACATTGGGTTACACAAACTGGACCATAACTGCAAGAATGCATATCTGTGTAATGTAAGTAAATACATGTGAATTGAAATATCTGTGTATCCATGAAAAAATCTATCTATAATCATTGTCACAACGTACAAATTCACTAGATGGAACATTTACAATGCTATCAGCAGTTTTACAAGATTTTTCTACATCCTATTTGCAGGATGATATATATTGCCTAAAATTTAAGATCTTGTATACAATGAATAATAGGTTTGATATGAAATAGAAAACCTGATTCTTCTGTGTCCAACATTTCATAAGGTGCTGTCAGACAATTACCACTGCTCACATGCATCAAGTGATAAGTTGATGTCCAAACCCATTCCAAATCACCTCTTTCATTGAATTGACAAGACTTACTAAATATTCACACCATGCTCATTAAGATTCAGATCATTATTTCAATATCAATATACTGAAAAAGAATCTACCTCCGTCCATACAAGTGTGGGTCAAATCTTCCACTCGGATCTGAGTAGGTATGGCGGAGAGTATCTCCGTAAGCGCATCGACGTTTGTAAGGCAATACTGACTTTGTCCGTTTATCTTGGCCAATATTAGAAAAGAGAATTCCATCTATGAAGGTAATGAAATAACAATGTTGATAGCATGTGAAATTGCGAAGATCACAGTATGAGAAACTACTGATCCTCCTATATTCAATTCCGTCTTAGAATTCCACTTAGAATAGTGTTTTAGGCTCTATGGTTTTTACCCAGTGATTTTGTTGTACCAATGATCATTTTTTTTGAATACTGTGGAAGTTTGGTCATTGCCAATTGTGAGATAACCATGATTATCCTGAGTCATTTATATATGCCGATATCTACAGACAGTTGATCTTTACTCCGAGAGAGAAACAAATAACAAAAATATGTGAAAAAACCTCTAATAAAATTGTATGGTTTTTGCATGGGTTCTTCACGTCCATTTATTTTCCACATCCATTTCCTTTCAGACGCATTAATTCGACGAGTAAAACTTTTGTCAAACAGAGGAAGCCAAAATCTATTGAAAAACTTAATCATTAGAAGGAATTCCTATTGCAAATTCTAGTTTGAATTTAACGGATTTTGCCTCGAAGTGGGATGGTAACCGCCATCTTCTTGTAATAATACTGCTTCTTGCATGAACCTTGCAGTAACTTCATCCTTCACAGCCATTAATTGTCTGTAACATACAAACCAACCACATAATTTCGGAATCACAACATAGATGTTGAAAATAATTTGAGTACCCTCCACTTGCAGCACAGTTCTGTTCTGCCTTATCTTGTGTAACCGAATATATACTGTCTTCTGTTTTTCGAGGATCGTGGCGCAGATGAATGCATAAATTGCGATGAAAATAGGAGTATGATACAGGATATTCACAAGTTGCTTAAAAAATTTGGAGAATTTTAAATCATTGGTTAAAACTCAGTTCAGTAATAGCAGAGCTCAACTGAATATTGAAACTATTATTTGTTCCATTTTTTTGCTTAGCACAACCTACATGTTTTCTGTGATTGTATATTATATACATCATATATATAGAGAGAGAGAGCAAATAATTCTGCCTTCAAAATGTTTCTGGTATAGCTGGTTCCCATTTCAGCAGTTCTTTCGGCATATTTATAACTTGGAATTTGATATTTCAAAAAAGCCTAATTATTTGCTTTAACAATATTCAAATCTACTATATTGCTAATCAGATTTAGGGATTGGTCTAAACTAAGCGACCTCTATCGAATATCATAGGAATACTTTTCATGCAGATGAAGGAATAACTTGATGAACAATCTTCTTCTGTCCAAGCCCAATCCTGTGCTGGATCCATCGTGACGCAATCTTTTTCGTCGTCTGAATTGTATTCACCCGCCACCGACTTATCGGCCCATTTATTGAACTTAGCTTTCTCAGGGTCAAACGGTTCTCCACTGTTCCACGTAAACATACCTTTGATTTGGACAAGAATATAAAAATACAATGCTCGCAATAAAAACATATTTTCAATAAGAGGATAAGTTTCATTCACACCTTCTGCCTCTTTATCATCCATGCCAATCCACCACTTATTAATTCCAAACAAATCTTCACCACCGGTAATTTTAGGTAATAATCCATCTAGAATTTTCTGTGAAGTTATCTGTAAGGCAATAAACAGGAAAAGTTAAAATATTCATTGAAGAGCAAAATAATTGAATGAGCAAATGAGCCTCACAGTTGGTAGAAGAGAATTTTCTGATTTGCAGAATTCTACTGCTTCCTCGTACGTCAAGTTTTTCGGATGGAACAAGATTTCTACTTCCTCAGCCTCAGAAAATAGTTGAAAGCCATGAAATTCTATAAAAAAAATACATTGTGGCTGATTTCATTTTTAGTTCAATAATGATTTCTATCATCTAACCAAAGACTAACGAAACAGACAGACTATGGAAACACTGAAAGAAAAAAAAGAATCCAAATGAAATATTTACCTGGTTTGTGACACATTTCAGCAAACAAGCCTACCGAAGTGTTCATTGCACTATCATTAACTTTACGAAATTTTTTTAAAACTTGAAGTGCTGTGTCATTTTCAAACAAAGAAAAGTCCAGTGTTGGACCATGACCCTCTCTATCACATCCAGCCTATGAAGAAAGCCATAAATTGAAAAAAACAAAACAGAAAAATTTATTTTCCTTTCTAGCAATGAATAAAAAAAGTTATCAATATCTGAAAAAATGTCCAAACCTTTATTGAAATTTTTAATTTCATTGAATTCAGTAGATAATTATGCTATGAATAGGATTCGTTGTATATAGGATAGATTCCGAACTAAGTTTTAATAAGGTTGAACACTTCATAAGCTTATTAACAAAAAATAATGTGCTTACTTCATAATAAAGATTAATAATGCACTGCTCCTCTAGAGGTGGGGTGTATGTACAAAATTCTGGTAGATCTGCCACAAAGAAATAATCATTAAAGAGAGAAAAAGGCAAAAAAAATCCTTTTTCTTTTAAAAAAGGTCTCACCAATCTCACAAACAAATGGGAATTTTTTCTGGCATTGAAAGTCATTCCACATCGGTGGATTCAGATCAATCCTCATTGCTGCACAATGTTCGTCACACCACATGTTATTTGGTTCTGAAACATCGGTTCCTCGAAGATGCCATCGTTCAAACGGGTAAGGGCCTTCATAATCAATGTGAAAATGATTCCTCACAATCATAAAATAACTGAGTTAAATTTTATCCAGTTAAATCAATCGCTTACCTAGCTCACATAACACAGCCAAGATCCACCAACATCGTTGATCTATCCAATTACCATTTATCATTATAGAAACACAGTGTTCTCCCTTTCCCTCTACAATATTTGGATCAGACCATACTTGCCAGTGTTGAAAAGCTAGTCAAAAGTAGAACAACAGAATTAGCCTTTCAATACACACAAGCTCATCCCACTGATATAGTTTCCTTGGGTTTGTTTCCAAGTCCAAATATTCATAACTATCTGAATATTGCACACAACATTGTAAAAAAATTATTATGTCGATTATGTCCAAATAGTGTAATAATAATATTTTGAATTTCTTTATATATAGAGTAAGAGCTCCTCGGCTCAAAGTCGAAGAAACAAGGCCAATTGCTTCGAGATATACGAACATTTATGGTAATAGGAATTTTGACGTGCCCAATCAAATCTCAGTTCGATTTATGGGGAGATTTGTTCGTATTTTTGAAGGTCCCCGAGGAGGAAAGTGCTCTCATCACACTCAATTACTATTTTAGAAGAACATACTTACGAGCAAAATTCTTTTTGTCTGGAATCGGAAGAGACATCTTTCTGTACCATTCATCATGAATGAAAACGCGTTGACCATCACCCTGAACCCAGTACGACATATCGTCTTCTTTTCCTTCCACGGCTAGGAAATAATCCCCAAAATAGGTCTGTCCCGGAAAGATTTCTCCTGTATCTTGATATATCGCCCATACTTCCTAATAGATTGAACTCAAATGTAATTCAGGACGCTAGTCTATATAACAATTCAAGATAATCGATTATGTTATACGTCTAGTTCTGACAAAGCACCATAGGACATCGTTAACGCTATAGAAGAAATTTAAAATCATCAACATGGCTCCGAAGGGTGGAGGTGCATCAGCCCTGTCAGAACGCATACCTATTATCACCATTTAAATAAGTATTGACACTATGCAATCTCACACCTAGAGACCAGTATATAATATGATGTTTAGACAATGTCCATATCACATGTATTACTTCGCAAAACAATTTGTGGACATTAAGCAACACATATCGGTAAATAAACTTTGCGATTCAACTTGACTCAAGACATGTACATGGATTGATTGGACTCGAGACTCAACATTGTTGCACTTTCAAATACGAACTGACTACTTGAAAAATTTCCTTGCATGATTTGAAATAAAAGTAAACACAGTACTTACCTTGATACTGGCTGTGATTACATCATTGATTTCCTGCGAAACTATGTTTGCAACAGACCCATTGATATCCCTACACACTTCTTTTAGCTGGGTATAATTGCGAAGAAAATCTGGCCCCCAAAGAAACCACCAGTAGTCTCCGAGAGTTGTATTTCTTGTGTACTGAGGATATTTGTTTTCCTTAGTTATATCTAAATATAAAAAAGGAATATGAGAAGGAAAAATGTACTGGGAATGAAGATATATATTCCAACTACCGCACTTACAAGTTAAATCAGGCGCAAAATTTACTTGATTGTCATCCATGAATGTCCAATTACCGTCATCTTTTAAATCATTCATTCCAATCCAGACAGCTACAATTACAATTAGATATAAGAATAATGCATCAATCAATTGGCAAATAAGATTGAGAAGGGGGAAGATAAATAAATACCAGAGTAGGTGATGTATAAGATTTACCTGATATATTATTTAATGACATTTCATTGATTTTTTCAATCAGCCATTCATGCCTTTCTACGGTTTTTGGCATTGCAAGCGTGCCCCAGGTTCCTGCTCATGAAAGAACAAAGGAGTTGAATGACTGATATTCTCTATACAATTTTGCATATCACAATTCCAGTAATAATAGGTTCTATTTATTTTACCTTCACAATAATCTAACGCTCCTTTCCATGATAATATTTCATTGAAAAAGATATAGGTTGTGTTGAACTTATCTTCCTCCAGAACAGCTCTCATTCCTAAATGAGGGCAATATAAAATAATAAACATACAGTATTTCTTCGATCAGCAGCTCAATAAATTGGTGTAATAACAGCTACTGGGTCACATTGACATAAGGACCACCTCACCTACTTATTCAAAAAAAATCAAATTATTTATCAGTGAAAGTTGATATTATAACTCTGCTCTGTACTGCAACGGAAAAAAGGAGAATCGAGCAAGTAATCCATTGAATGAATGTGTCAAATTAAGAATGAGATTATTAGCTTATGAGGCAGGCAGGCATTTTTTTGCTCAAATGTAATGCACTGTCTGCTGAAATAATTATGAGACTCCCCCCTTTATTAGACACAGAAAAAGAGAGTGAAAAATAAATGATAAAATTGTCTTACATTCAAAGAAATATGGTAGTTAAATATAAAAAGATTTTCTAACAATTCCTTAAAAGATTTACAAAAGTATGAGCAATCAATTTAATTTCCTGCCTTTCGGTTCAGAACAATCTTCCCCCTCAAAAGCATCGGCGCAAACGCATTCTCCCTCCGCGCATTTGTAATGCACTGCGCAACCATGTAAACACTCTTCAGCTACAGAAAAATGTGAAATATGGTATTTCATATGGTACAATATATATTACATAAAAATTATATCATTTGAATTCCAATTAAATTACCTTCAAGAAGAGTGTAGTGTGCTGGATATTCACAGGTCACTGTGAAGATAAATTAGTATTAATTCATATAGTGCTGGGGAATATTACTATTGTATAAGTACACCACTGATTTTCAGACAACCTAATCTCCAGCACAAAGCTGAATTATCTTATTATGAATTCAATAACACACCTCTGACTTACTAATTTTAGCTCTACCGATATCTCTAGCGCATCATGGAAGATAAATTAATGAATATTGAAAGGAGTATGGTTAAACATCATGGATTGAAAATGGTAGCAACTTTGTTGTAGAAGAGTTTCAACACTTCTAGCTGGTAAATATATGGGTGTAATACACAACACCGACAGTCACCACTGACTGTACTAGCATCTCATAATTTTGTTTGGGTGAAGAGGTTCCATACCATATGTTTGCCTGGAAATAGGTGATGCACTTCTAGGAAGTAGTTTAGTTGTTTATACAATTCTATTCCCTATACACTATACTATATGAATAAGTAAGTGGTAGTTTACAAACCATCCATGCATATATAAGAATATTGCTCTGTACAGTTCTCAAGCGACCATTTAAAATCGTTCTCGGAATTCAAAGTGGCACAGTGACGTTCTCCGTGATCTGAACTATATGAACTATTCCAATTCATGTAGGAATCGTTATCTAACATGGCACCACTTGCCCACTGAAAATTGCCTGCATAAGAAATGTTATGACATAATTACATTGTACATGAATGATTTAAGTTGTATGCTCACAAAAAATATATACAACCAATAAATCTACCTTCTCTTTTAAGATCGTCCAATCCAAGCCACCATTTATCAGTGTAAAATAGATCTTTAGCATTATGCAACTTTCTTTCCAGTTTTTGCTGGATCTCTAAATTAGGGATCTAAGATACACATTGATTAGAAGATCAAGAGGTGATTTCATAGAAATTGTAATCAATTTATACAGACAAAAAAAATAACATACCGAGAACTGCAGCATAGAATCCATGGCCTTACAATGCTCGATCGCTCCGAGGCGAGATTTCTTCCTTATGTGGAATGATACTCTTAGACCTTTGTCGATCTCAATAAACACTGAGAAAAATAAATATTTAGCAGCTTTGTTCCATATCCGATATACAGGGTGGCCCATAAAAGACAAGTTATTGTAATGAAATAATTTTGAGTTTGGAAAATAAACAAATGCATTATATATGAAATAAAGAACGAACGAACTGTAACGAGTATTCACAAACATATAATATTCATTCAACTTCCTTTACACACGCACACCTTAATTTTTGTTGCTTTTCCTGTACATTAATTTATCTACAAACCCATGAGAGTATAAAGTACCACAATCTTTTCTTACTTGGTGCATAGCATGATTCAGCCTCAACTCCATGTTCATCATCCTCATTAGCAGAGTCTCTTATTGAGTGAAAATCATTCAACACATCCCATAAATTAGTTTCGTTGTAACCGTCAATATTTGCTGGAGGTATCATTCCCTTTTCAGGATCACAACCACTCTGAAAAACTCAGGCATTAACATTGGCTCGACAACAATAGAAAATTACTCATCATCATACTTGGTTAAAGAGGTCAAGTAAACACTGGATATCATGTGGTTGTCTGTATGTGCAGGTCTCTGGGAATGCTGAAATACAAAAAAACAAAATATGGTCAATCTCAAAATATAATAGTGCTTGTGGAGTGTATGTAACATTAACCATGTTACAGCTTGGAACCCAGTGTTACAATGACCTGTAGATAAAAATAGTAAATAAAAAGTTTACAAATACTATTATCTAGTTTGCATTCCCGGATATCACACTCCAGAATGTCTCGCCGCTACTATCATTGAGCATTGTATTCCTGGTAGTTATTTTGAATGTTGTTGGCACTAAGCAGTGTTCCTAAATTTTTTCTATGAATTGCAAAATGTTAGGTATATTCCAATTTCAAATTGCCCAAACTTATTAGGATGTGGACATAAAAATAACACTTTAAAAGTTGCGATTCAAATAGAAACTCACTGAATCCATAGCATTGCATTTGGTCACTAGCATTCATTCCCATTATTTCCATCACACGATGAAGATCGGCTTTGCCGAAGATTTTTTCTTTCAGGCTTTCATTCATGGAAGGAGGATACGCTTCGCCCATCTCAATGCATTCGATAACATCGAGCCACATTCGTGACAAGCATTCATCACTATGTTTAGGTTTGTAATTGCAACCATCAGGGAATACTGTGAAAGTATATGAAATTGGTAAATCCAAACACAATTGAGTTGACATAGCTAGAAAGAGAGGAAGTGTATAATACCTAATCCATAACACTCCAGCTGATAATCATCCTCTCCAGCATCCGCATGTCGACGAATTATTCCTATGTAATTCGCAGCAGCTCTACAAAGAAAAGATATTGATGGAATGATACAGTCTTGCAGCATAAATACTAGATATGTGTTGATGCCAAAGCTTTCGCTGATATACTCTTAAAATAGGCTGATATTAAGGACAACAGACAGATGTGATTGATATTAAAGATTCTATTGCATTTATGTATACTTAAACATATAGAATAGCCACAAAAGGATGTAATCCTCACTTAAGATCTTTTTACCAAATTATTTTTTTCAGGAACAAGATACCATATATTGACTGGATTGCATTACTAAATTAATTTGAAACTCTCAATCTGTAGTAGTGGTGAGGAAAAAGAAATTGCCATTAAAATAAAAATCTAAAAAATTGTCGAGTCTGTGAACATGGACCAGAGGGGCGTTACCGATATTTTTTTTCTCCTTAAAATGTAGCAACTTTGAATTTCAGATTCAGATTCAATACTGCCTGAAGAATGGCAATTTCCTGCCAGACTCTACTAATTATACTCAATAAATATTACCTCTGATCTCTATCACTATATATCTTGCTCCTGTTAGATTCTGTCATGATACCCGGATAACCTCTACCTAGCACAGAGCATCCCACAGCATCAGCCCATACAGAACTGAGGCAGGTTGTATTGAGAGGACCATAGTAAGCGCTGCAGTTCGTGAAAAATGCTATAAAAAATGAACATCTTCACTATTCTTTGTTACTTAAGGAAAAGCGAATCAACATGTGAAAATATTATAAACTCCAACCCATTCCAAAACAGTCATACTGATCTTTCAATATTCCTGTCTCAGCCTGGTGTCTAGATTTGTTCATAGCTTCAGTTATGTCCCTGTTAGAAATGATATATGTGATTAATTTTACAATACAGTAGGAACGGTAGAAGGAATAGATAAAATGCTAACAAACCAGAGTGCCATTGAATTTAATTCGGCCAACTCTATAGCAGTCAGGTTATGCGGTTCTCTGTATCCTTCTTCAACACATTTAGCCTCTGCCCACATAGTAGAATGGCAATCGACCGAATTCGGACCGAAAAATTTTTCACAGTGCTCAGGAAACTCTAAAGAAAGTTGAGATGATTTAAAACAAAGACATTTTTTTATTTCTTGAAATTATAATCACTTTACCTTTTCCATAACACTCAATCTGCGCAGAGCCTTCTCCATTGTTAGCGGGGTGCGTAAATGTGTTGTTCATGAAAGAAAATGCCTCTCTGAATAACACCCAGTTTAAAATAAGTAACAAATTAAAATACTAAAAATACACAGCAGAGCTAAGACTTGCCTTTGATTTTTATCTTCATATGTTAGTTTCATATCACTTTGAAGTATCATAGCAGGGTTTTCAGTCCCCTCTTCAATGCAGCCTGCTTCAGTCCATATTGTCAGCAAACATGCACTTGGTAAAGGGCCATAGTAAGTCGAACAGTTGTCATAATATTCTATCAAATTGAAAGAAGACATTCATTATCGTGTATCGAGTTTCAGTGTCTGTCAAGAAATACCCATTCCAAAGCAACGGAGCTGATCTTTTACATTGGGACTGTTGGCATTCCACCTCGTTTTGTTGAACACTGTTGTTACATTTCTGTCAATACGAATATATATATATACAAATTTATGTGCTTGACTTACAACACAAAGCAGAAAATTTTAAAATATAAAGGTTCATTGAAAAGATGTCATCAAAAAATTGAACAGATATTTGTGTCAAGAGTTATTAATACCCCTTCCTCAGTGAGTTCGAACTGCGATGAAAATGCTTACCAGCATATTTCACAAAAGTGGTGATGGTGAATATTTCAAGATGCTTGTTATTCAACTATTCAAAGCACAGGTCAGGGGACTTGGCTCTCAAGTCAACAAAAACCTCTTGGTCACAAAGTGAGGACAAGCATCGAGATACACAGCATTTAGAATCACCTTATGTTCATAGTATCCAAGATTTCATTTTCTGATACATTCAATTTTATTGGATGCTTGGCTCCTTCATTGACGCATCCAACAATGCTCCAAATTGTGGCTAAACATGCAGTTGAATGTGGTCCATAGTACTTTGTGCAGTTGGGAGGAAAAACTATAAGGTAGGTATTGCCACAATTACTCGACAGGCAACTCAATTTCCAATGATGAATACTGCATAAAATACTTAATCGATAAAATTAAGATAAATCTCACCTAGTCCATAACAATATTCCTGGTTATCGGTTTCGCCATTGTCTGCAGATTTAGCGTACGACTCAAATTCACTGTCAATTGATCTGAATAAACAGATGATAAAATAATACAACAGCAGATTGAATGGTTATTTGATTTCTGGAAAGAATACTGTCGACGGCAATAAATATTGCACAGAATAAACGATGTAGGATAACTTTTTGATTTTTAAAGTTTGACGGTTGGAACTAATGTACGGTTGTGGTATATTTAGGGTTCATATTTAGCCAGTATTTGATACGTCTACCATGGATGATCTCATTCCATGGATGATCTTCATCGATCAAAATTAGGATTACTATATCTCCTTGCAGTAATGAGATCGTTTATGGGGAAAAAGAAATGTTTAGGAACAAAGGCAAATACAGTTAAATGCTCTAAACATTAATTACCAGACAACCTCTAAAGAACCTAGGTATCCAATGTCAATTAGGTGAAATCTAATTATGCCACTCGTACCTTATATCTGTTTTATTGTATCTTGCCAATTCATCATATTGAAGATTTAGAGGGTAACCATCACCAACTTCTAGACATCCAACTGAGAACCATATCGTTTCCAGACACTCAAATGAATGTGGTCCATAGTATTTCAAACAACCATGAGGGTAGGCTAATTACAATTACATACTATTACCTTAAGGATTCATAAAATATTTATTTATTTAGTCTGTTTCCATTATCATACTCATTCCAAAGCAATTCAGCTGGTCCGCAGCATTACTGTTGTCAGCATTATTCCGTGTTTCGTTCATATCAGAGATGATTTCCCTGTCAAAATAATATTAGTGAAAATGATAAATATAAAATACAGAATTTGTACCAAAACAAAATATACCTCAGATTCATTGCGTTCAGATTGATAAAATTGGACAGAGACAAATTTCCCGGAGTTTCATATCCTTCTGGTAAACATTCCAACATATCCCATATTGTCTCAAAACATTCAATTGAGTTATTACCATAATATGTCGAACAGTGCAATGGAAACACTGAAACGTAAGTATATACAATATATCATATAAAAAACACTCGACCATATATACCAGTCTCGGCACCATACACTGTCTCAAATGAAAGATGAAAGTCAAATTCTGAGTACCCAGACTGAAAACTTACTAACCCATTCCAAAGCAGTGTTCTTGATCATCCGTGTTATTAGTATTGGCAGAAATGTAGGTATCATTGAATTCAGAAATAATCATTCTGAATATGAAACATGTAAATTAAGATATGAACGAAAAATAATGTCTATCTAGTAAAGCAACCTTAAATCTAATTTATCAAATCTCTTGAGTTCATCTTCAGCGAGCTTGCTGGGATGCTTGGTTCCTTCCAGAAGACACCGAGCAGATTCCCAAATTGTTATTAGGCATTCTATTGGGTGAGGGCCATAGTATTTGACACAATGCAAAGGATATTCTGAAAAATATTTTAGCGATGAGCGCTATTGCTTTTTCGTGAAAAAGATTTGAATTTACCCATTCCGTAGCATTCTTTCTGGCTGTTAACATCGCCTTCGTCGGCAAGCTGAGCAGTATCATTAATCATTTTCATGAGTTGTCTGAATGGTATAACATCCCGTTGAACAATGAAAAAAACTAGAGTAAATAATTATACCAATAAACCTTATGTTTGAGTCATTCAAAGAATTCAGCTCTTCAGAAGAAAGTTTACTGGGATGCCCTGAACCTTCATCAAGACATTTAGATGAATTCCATATAGTATCCAGGCAGTCGAGCGAATGGGGGCCGTAATAGTTTTCACAATCTTCTGGGTAAACTGTATTAGTAAAATAAACACATAAATATATAAATATTTCCTGCCTTTTGATATAGTAATATGGTTCATATCATCACAGTTCAACTATACAGTTTTAAGTAAAAAGACCAACCTATTCCAAAGCAATATTTCTGATCTACTGGATCCCCACCGTCAGCTGACAGGAATGTAGCATTGAATTCATCAATGACTTCCCTACGTTCAGAAAGATTCAGTAAAAGCAAATGTTCAACTGATTATATTAAAATAGGGTTCAAGCGGATCACTATGATAAACTAACCATAAATTCATTCTGCTGAGGTGTTCGAGTTCTTCATTGTCAAGTTTACTAGGGTGCTTTGTGCCGTCTTCGAGACACTTAGCCATCTCCCAGATAGTCTCCAAACACAGAACAGGATGAGGGCCATAAAATTTGGTGCAATGCGATGGATAAACTGAAGAATTGTAACATATTATATTTGGTCAACTGTAAGATTTCTTTCCTATTTTTTCTTGAATAGGAATGATGAAGTGACATCTTACCTAGCCCATAACATGTCACCTGTTTCTCAGTTTCTCCTTCATCCGCCAACTTAGCAGTAGAATTGAAATTTACAATAATTTCTCTAAAGTGATAATTAAACGCATGAAGGTTACATATAGTACAGTAATGATTTAGGACTGATGATTCATACCCTATACTGAGAGAATCAAGTTCTTCGAGATCATCTGAAGCGAGTTTATCTGGATACTCGGTTCCTTTAGACAGGCATCTAGACGAGTTCCACATGGTTTTGAGACACTCGATTGAGTGAGGACCATAATAATTTTCACAACCCTTGGGATAAACTAGAAAACACATTCCATCATAAATTTGATTCAACATGATAATTTTACTTCTATATTATGATATACCAGTATGCATGCGTCATCAAAATGGTAGCAATATTTCAGTAATTTCATCGTAGTTATGATACATGAGGTAATTTGCTCAGCATATTTCTGATTAAGATCAATACTTCTCGAATATTAAAATGAAAAATCTGAAAACCTGTTTGTACACTTTGTGAAATTCCATGCAAGTAATTTAATATGTTACACACATATAGGGTATAGGAGTTTTTATGTTCATACTATATAATATTGAACCCTACCAATTCCTAAACAGTACAACTGATGATCTGAGTCTCCACTATCAGCAAGGTTATATGTCTCATTGAAATCAGTAATAATTTCCCTGAATATGAAAATAATTGGTTGAGGACAATGAACTCTGTACTTAAATTATTGCGAAAGAGAAATAAATGTTAAAAATCTACCTTAAGTTGATAACATCAAAACTCTCCAGTTCACTAGCATTGAGTTTACTTGGATGCTTATGTCCCTCCGGGAGACACTCAACTGATTCCCATATGGTTTCCAAGCATTCGACAGGATGAGGCCCATAATATTTTTCACAATGTGAAGGATATACTGTAAGAAATTGAAAGTAACATGGTACAGTTACTATCCCGTTTTCTGCAAGTAAGGCATTTTCATTGCCTAAATATATTTTAGGAAGAAACAAGTTTAGGGAGCTATCTGAGACCTTGAAGCTAAAAGCTCTAAAATGAATATATCTGATCTACATCAAAAAAATAAATTGAACACATTGGACTTACCCATTCCAAAGCAGTTTTCCTGATTTATAACATTTCCAGCATCCGCTGCGTCCTTTGTCCAGTTGAAAAGAGCAGAAACAAGTCTAAATAGAATTCCTGCTATGAAATAGTGCTGGCAATGATGAGTCATCAATCTCCAGTGATTATATAGGTAATTAATTAGTAAATAATGTTAAATGCTTTAACAAAGGAACACTCTGTGATGACCTAGGCACGTACGATCTAAAATAGAATACTAATTGATTGAAATAACGACAATACTTATGATGTTAATAATTGCTTCTTTTAATGTAATACTCAACATGGTGTTGACATACGAACATGTGCGAAAGTGCATATGGAAAGGTTATATTGCAATGCGTTAGGGTAGTGATAATAATGTGACGATTTTACAATTAAAAACGACAGGAGTTCTCCATAATTGTAGCACAATTCTAGTTTACATTTAAAATTCAGTAAAACCTTATATCCAATACGAGTAGTTTGGCTAAGTCTTCAGTGCTGAGATTTCTTGGGTACTGATATCCTTGTGGTAGACATGTCGATGAATTCCACATACTTTCCAGACATTTCATGGAGTGTTGGCCATAGTAGTTTTCACAGTGTTCGGGGTATACTAAAATAATACATTCGATACATAAGAAGTTATTATCATTTATATGTATTTATATACATTTGAAACATTTATACTATTATACTAGTTTAGAAATGTGAATATAAAAACACTCACCGATTCCAATACAGCGTGTTTGATTAGTTTTATCTCCATTTTCAGCAGATTCAAAGGTGGCATTGAATTCGGTAATGATTGTCCTGTTAAGTTTAAAAAAAAACATGACAGATAATGGAATTTAACCAAATTTGCACTTCTTGTACTTGGTACGGGTGAGTTTCTCCTGTGCTTATCCACCCAGGGCTAATCTAAAACAAATCGAATTTTTATTCCCATAATTGGGAACTTGCAATATTTTCTTATGTATCAGAAGGTTCTGAATAGCATGAATGGAATTTACTGACAAGGTATTGTTCCTTTACCTGTAACAAATCACTTATTTCACTACATTGATAAGTGTTTCATTAAGTCTGTATGAAGTAGCCCTAACAAAGGAACCCTGATTCTTAGTCTTTATTTATTTACTCCTGTCCTTCATATAATTGATTTCTGTACAATCACATTAGTTAAGTGCATATAATTGTGCTGAGGAGGGGAGATCGGAGATCGAGAAGCACCTTTCTTCATATAGATAGCAAATTTTCCCTATTAGCCTAAATCAATTACTGCTGACTATCCAACAAAATCTCTCTATGGCATAATAAACTGAATTTACTTGGTGTAGCATGTGTACTTGTTTATTACCTCAAATTCATGTTGTTCAGTCGATCAAGTTCACTATCCTCAAGTTTCTTTGGGTGTTTAGAGCCTTCGTAAAGACACTGGGCAGTTTCCCATATAGTTTGCAAGCATGCTATTGGATGAGGCCCATAGAATTTAACACAGTGTAAAGGGTATTCTTGAAGGAGCAAAATGAATAATTAGAAATTACTATTAAAAATACCAGATGACTAAATGCAGGTGAAGATCGATTGTCCGGCATGAATCGCAGGTGATCAATGTATAGTCTCCATCTTTTAAACTTGCCATGGCCTTGTGATCAGTTCACAGCGAGGCTACAGACGTCCCTACGCCAAACTGTGTTTGTGTAAACTATGACAGTGGTTGTGACTAAACAGATTTCCTTTTATTTATTGTGTTCGGTGCATTTACATTTAGTGATTGTTTCATTTAAAAAACTTTCCTTGATATTTTAAACATATTGGGAAGTTTAATAAAGGTGTCAGAGATATAATAGATGTTTTGATATTTAAACCTCTGTTACCACCACCCGGCACCATCATGGAACTAAGGATGCTGGACAATCGATGTTCCACCTGTATTCCAATACCATAATTATGAGGAAATGTACTACTTACCCAACCCATAACATTCCATCTGGCTTTCAACGTTCCCGTTATCCGCCGAATAAGCAGTTGAATTGAATGCATCAATAATCTCTCTAAAACAAAGTTTTACTTACATTAGTTCAATAGGTTCATAAGAAAAAAACACATTTATTAATAATCCACCTGATATCTTGAGAATCTAAATCTGTATGCTGGTCAGTAGTTAGCTTTTCAGGGAAAGCACTGCCTTCTGGAAGGCATCTGGACGAGTTCCAAATAGATTTCAGACATTCCATAGAATGAGGGCCATAATAATTTTTGCAATCACCGGGATACACTAAAATAATTGAGCAATTATTCTGAAATAAATTCAAACTAATAACACAAATTTCCATGAAACACATATAGACTAGAATTACCAACTCCCACACAGAATATTTGATTTTCAGGATCCCCATTGTCAGCAAGAGTAAAGGTACGATTGAACTCAGAAATGACACCTCTGAATAAAGAAATGGCATATTGAAATTACTTTTTTTTGGCAGGAAATTTGATTATACTCAGCACCGTAAATTTGTATTCTGAAGACGACTGAATTCATCACTTTCCAGTTTAGATGGGTATCTGGTTCCTTCTGCAAGACATTGCACAGATTCCCATATAGTTTCCAAACATTCTAATGGATGAGGTCCATAATATTTAATGCAGTCAGATGGATATTCTAGAAAAATGTCAAATAAATGAGTCAAGATATTATTAAGGTTTGATCAGGATATTAATTCAGGAAAAATAAAATATGCTGGAAAGGAATATAGGTTACATATATCATCACTTCACTATGAAAAATAAATCGATAGTATGCACAAGGAAGTTTACATACTCATTCCGAAGCAATTTTTTTGCTCCTTGACATCGCCTTGATCACTCAATAGCATGGTGGTGTTGAATTTCTCAATCACGTGTCTATGGAGGGAAGATAAATACATTATGTGCAACGTGTACTATATTCGGAACAAGAATATTTAATAATGCTGTTGTGAAACTATAAATCATTTTTATATATAGAATATATATTATACCTTATGTTCAATATATCAAGAGTCTGTAGCTCTTCAGTAGAAAGATTCTGAGGGTATTGATATCCTTCAACAACACATTTAGATTCGTTCCACATGGTTTTCAGACATTCCATGGAATGTGGACCATAGTAGTTATCACAATCCTCAGGGTATTCTACATTATAAAATATAACATACATTATAGTTAGTTTTTGCAGAATATACCATGCTTGAAGATGCTCACCAATTCCCAAGCAAAACAGTTGTCGAACAGAATCGCTGTTATCAGCAAGCGTAAATGTATTGTTGAATTCATAAATGACTTCCCTATTAGAAAAATAAATTATTCCCATTTTAGCTATATATATATATACGAGAAGGTGAAGCACTATATGTACAGTCTTTAGTGCTGTCTCATAAAATTTTGAAAGTAGGTGACTTCTATGCAAACAGAAATATTAAAAAAATATTTAAAATAATAAACGCAACATGAAAGTAAGAAAACAATTAAAATTGTAGATTTTTCTCTATGTGTATAGTCAGTTCAGTTTAGAATTCCATATAAATAAGTTTTATTCTTCATGATCATGCGAATGAACATGAGTACACATGAAGTGTCACCTCCTTACAATACAATAACGCTAAGCATGCTTTCCTGCTGATTATGTAGAGACAATCAAGGTATGTTTCTGTGGTGCATAGTAGTACACCTTATATTTTTATAGTACAACAAGAAACCGTAACCAACCTTTAAACGAATTTTGTACTAAAGCTTCAAATTCAAGATGTTTATCATAATATACAACATTACAAAGTCAAGATAAAGCCAAAAAATACTATTGCTATATGTATTTCTAGAATATGTTCTGAACCAAACCTCAAATTCATTCCATTCAGACGACTTATTTCCGAGTTGTTAAGTTTTCTCGGAGACTTTGTGCCTTCTTCCAGACAACGGACAGATTCCCAAATTGTTTCTAAACATTCAACTGGATGGGGTCCATAGTATTTGACACAGTGCTGTGGATAAACTGAAAGAAATATTTTTCAGTAAACTAAACAATATTTCAATTAGTTATTACATTCAACTATAGATTTAACTTGAACTGATTCCAATTCAATTTAAACAAATTACCCATCCCATAGCATTTCATTTGACTTTCAACATCACCATTATCAGCAGAATTGGCAGTTTGATTGAAACTCCCAATCACCTCTCTGTAGACAGACATAAATTATTAAATTCAAGATAGATGCTGAAAAAACAAATTAAGACAAACCTTATATCACGAAGATCCAAAATATTTGATTGTTCAGCTGTAAGTTTACTTGGATGTTCAGAACCTTCAGGAAGACACTTTGATGAATTCCAGATAGTATTTAGACATTCAGTTGAATGAGGGCCATAGTAATTTTCACAATCTTTTGGATAAACTAGATGAACAACAATTAGTTACAGCAAGCACTTGAATACAGATGTGAAATAATAAAATATCATATATATACAGTGGACCCTCGGGAGTCGAACAGTTTTATGATGAAACAACTTGGACTTTGATCTTTACAAATCAAACAAAAATTGGTAAGTCAACCCATAAAAACGTGGCCGTCCAAACGGAAACAGAGAACCACTTGGTCGCCTTGTCTCTTAGCTGGCTTGTGTTTGGGGTCATTCCTCCCATGATTTCAGTCACCGAAGAAAATTACCAGTGGTGAAAAGTCAAAAAGGAAGATTGTAACAGGTAAAAAAGGAACTTATCATGAAGTGGAAGAGTGGTACAAATGTTTCAGACCGGGCTGCTCAATATAGGAAGGAGGAACAAGGAAGCTATTGAAGCGGTATGAAAACTATATAATTCAATTTACTTTCTCTCTTATGAGAAAATTTAACTCGAAAGTCGAACTGCCTGCCCTAATAGATTGTGTTCGACTCCTAAGGGTGTACTGTATATATATATATATATATATATACCAGCTCCAAAACAATAAAGTTGGTTCTCCTTGTTGCCATTGTCAGCCAGTGTGAATGTTTGGTTAAATGCAGTGAAAATTTCTCTGTTGCGGTAAGATAAACTGAATGAATCAACAATTTAATTCAATTAATAGAAATATAATATTCAACCTGAGATTGAACTGATCATAGTTTTGAAGTTCTGCTGTACTAAGATTGCTTGGGTGTTTAGTACCATCCAAAAGACATCGAGCCGACTCCCATATTGTTTCCAAGCACTCGACAGGATGCGGACCATAGTATTTGGTGCAATTGGCTGGATATACTGTGAAAAAGCAATAATAATAAAATTATGTATTTTTGTTCAAAATAATTCTATAATTTCATTTCTATGGGCTGGACGTGGCATTGTTCGGAGATCCCAGCTTTATACTAAGTATTTAAAGCCTTGTATATTACTTACCTATTCCAAAACAGTTTCCTTGATCTGTAACATTGCCATTATCTGCAGAATGTCTGGTTTGGTTGAAAATTTCAGAAATATCTCTGAATACATAACAATAGTTTGGTAAGATGTACACAGAACATACTGGAGAGTATCATATGGATTTTGAAAGGAAACCTTATATTCAATGAATCCACAAAGACTAGTCGACTGGAAGAAAGTTTTCTTGGATGTTGAAATCCTTCAGGTAGACATCTTGATGTGTTCCATATAGTTTCCAGACATTCAATTTCATGTGGACCATAATAATTTTCACAGTTCTCAGGATAAACTAAGTATTAGTGGAAAAGTTGTACAATTGAATATACA
>QRAM01000392.1:0-80765 GCA_013436055.1 Halocynthia roretzi
GAGAGGTATATTCTGGACAAGAAATACCGATTTATTCACGTCAAACACAAGTGAGGTATACTCTGGACTGGAGGCATATTCTAGACTAGGAATACAGACATATTTCAGAAACATACAAGGGAGGAGGTATAATCTAGACTAAGGGGTATACTCTGGACTAGAGGTAATTCTGGACTAGGATACCGACTTAGTTATGTAAAACACAAGGGAGGTATACTCTGGCCTGGGGGGTATACTCTGGACTAGCCTAGAATATACCCCGGGGTATAAACTGGCCTAGGCCGGAGTATACTCCGGGGTATATTCTGGAAGAGGCCAGATTATACCCGGGTATAATCTGGGCAGGGGTATACTCTGGCCTGTTACACCGGGACCCAAAACAAGAAAGTCTCAATTTGAATTAGTCCTCGCTTTGATAACATAGTGCCGTGCATCATAGTGCTACAGTGCTTCCACACTTTTCTTGGGTGTAATGGGTAATAGATTGGGGTTATTTTGAACAAAAACACCAAAAATGAAGTGAAAAAGGACAAATTAGGTGCACAACAACAAGGCACCAATGTACTAACTTATTGCTCCAAATATGAGGTAGTCGATTAACTTAAAAAATTGCCAATTGCAGAGAAGTTTAACTTTAATTTTTTTTATTGTAGAAATTTGATGGTTGCAACAAGATAACTTGTTACAAATGTAAATTATACTTCTGTTGGCTGTGCATGCAACGTCTTGGTCGAGACAATCCATACCAACACTACAATACATTTGGAAGCAAATGTTTCAACAGATTGTTTGAAGGAGTGGAAATGGAAGGACTAGAAAATGACATGTTTTGGTAAAAGAAAGTCGATCTTACAAACACGCAACTACACATGTTCACAAGTGTTACTGTGTACAATGTCTGATACATTTTAATGCACTTCTTTACCATGGAGTGCTTTCTTCACTCTATCTTGCACCTCGGTAGGGAATTGAAGAAAATTGCTTTCCGTGCAATCGATGCAAAATCTGGTGAAAAAAACAACAAGAATTCGCTTTGTTCAGAAGGATTCTATTTTTCCATTATATGGTGGTTATAGGCCTCTGGATTTTGGCAAACTTCAGAACCGGTGAAAAGTACACAGTAAAAAATCTAGGATCGAGAAGATCATGTATGTGACTTTAATATTAATATTATTTCTTAGATTTGAATGAAATCTCTTGCATAGGAATAATAATTATTACAAAACCACCACCGATTTCATAGCTGATCTAGTTCTCGGCGAGTTGGCAAATTTTTATTAAATACTACTGTGCTTCTAAGCATTATGTAGCTTGGGCTTCATCTACAGATATTAATAAACTTTATATGAATGATTTAGACTCAATACTGAATATTTTAATCAAAGTTTCAAGATGGCTTTCCGGAATCACTCGCTATCAACCGATCGGTCGTAGGCGTCACAGCTAAATAAAAAATACAGTTCTGTGATACAATATATTTTACAGAAACCATGTTCTGACGGGAATAAAAAAATAGTTTCAAAAGGCGAAAAATAGTCGAGAGCATACCTCTGAGTATAGTACATACTGCATTTTTCATCAACACATACCACTCGATTGCATACAGAACAATGACCTCCAAGTTGAAGTATCCCTCTATCTGCCGAGAATGGATCTTCCATCACATATACATTTTCTGTAAATCTTTTTTAAAGAATGGAGGGTATAGTCAAGCAATTTCTGTATACCAAATATCAATAAGTGTCACTGATTAAGTTTTCATACGTTAGTTTTCTCACTCCTCTGGGTCGGGCTCCGTAGTAACAATATGGTGCTGTGAGTTTACACAGGGAGCACTGAAATACTGGAAGTTCCTTGTTTTTTTCTTCTTTACTTCCTAAGCTCATGATCACCATTGAAGGTTAATTTACCATCATATAATTATTATTGGTAGGATAGGGATGTTATAATCCTTGATAAAAATCTAATATGGGAATATTGTAAATTATTAACACACACTACATACTTGTGTAATAGAAATAATGTCAGTTACACAATACAACCCCGTGAGAGAAATTCATCATATTCCTTCGTATATTCAATTCCGCAATTAAGCGGATATATCATGTTTAGCTTATGTATTAAGGAATACGCATACCAAATTATTAACCAAACACCCGGGTAACAGCTTTGCAATAACGATTATCCACATAGGTACTAGCCTTCCTTCAAACATACCCTGGTTATCTTGGCCGCACTTCGTTCCAGCCGCATTTCCTTTCTAAAGTCTAATTTCTTTCTAGGATCGTTACAGGGAGGCTTTAATGAAACGGCTTATAATGCTAATTGTACCCAATAAATCACCCCAAAGAGCCCGTATAAGATGCATATTACAATAAACAACATTCTGTGAAAATTTCAGTTCCAAGCAGCCAGGCTAAATTACAGAAAATTACCGACGAAGCTATCAAAGTCCAGCCGCACTTATTGTAGCAATGATGATGTGTGACATTATTAACGGAAAACCATGCTATTTAAAGACTATGGTAAAACCTTTATAACTCTTGGTACAATGATCTCCCAATTACTAACGATATGTCTCTAGGAAGTTCAGCTAACAAGGAATTCAAAACTGTAACTCTTATATACCCTCTGTGTCAACGTCCATATGAAATTTAGACTCAAACTTCCAGCCGCACTTGTGATATTAATGATGATGTGAGACATTATTAACGCAAAACCTTAATAACTCTTGGTACAATTATCTCCCAATTATCAAACAACTACTAACCCGGAGACGTACGCTGCATAGAATTGGTAAATACATGCTTGGCAATAAACTCCCTGCTCCTCTGTCAACTCACAAGCGTATTTCGCGCTGTAACGTATATAACATTTTCTTGTTCCCTTGTATAATTTGCACCCCCACTTAACGAAAAAATTTGCGTTATATAAACATCCAAGGACCATTCAAATATGCCGTGGGAAGGTTGGTCGTTAAAGGGTTAATCAACATGCCGATGGTTAGTTTTCCATATTCCGATGCCGAACTTCCTCTTTTCGTCCGTGAACAGATTCTTCAATAGAGCAAGCATCTTATGGTAGCGAGAAAGCTAGCTGTCTGGCTAGGACAGTGGTTCCCAAACTAGGGGTAATTTGACAATTTTTATGTGGTAATTGAGCATTGGGGAATTGGATTTCGGGGGTAACGATGTTAAAAAGTTTAGGAACCACTGGGCTAGGAGAACGAATGTTTTAAGGGTATACTTTGAATTGTATAATTTCACACATGTTAGTTAGTTAGTTCAGGTTGTTTTCGGATACGAGTACTCGTATCGGAGGATCGAGTCAACAACTGCTAGATATGGCTTAGAGCTCTTAACTATATCCTTGACACTTGAATTTTTATCCCAAGACCGAATGTGTTACTGCTTTTGCATACATTAGATAAACAAATTCAAGAATCCCTCCAAAACGTATCTCTACTTTCTCAATTTAATTAGTTACTTTGATTATGCAATTTCACACTATGCATTGCTCATGCTTGGTATAAAACGGTAATCTTTTGTTATTTGACTTAGGATATAGCATTTTGAAATCTGCTCCACCATCACTTTTTGACCGGACTAGATACTTATAATATATCAAACATGAACATATCTCCATTAACGTTCCTGCTCCCGGCAGGAGTCATCACTTTACTGGTTTATGTTCTAAGATTTCGATCAAGGTAAAAATTTATGGTTTTATTTACCATTTTATAAATTTGAGTACCTGCCAGAAATCAGTAAATCTATAAAAAAAAGGTGCTGGCTATATCTATTAGTTAACAATGAACTAGCGGTATGTCTAGTGCTGAATCAGTAATTTGGACATTTTTTGAGCGGATGTTACAATTTTAGCACTCCATCGCTGTTCCATTTATAATTCATATATTTTTCTTTACGGATAAATTTATTTAAACTGACTTGTATTTTGTAACTTCATCTATAAGTTAATATTTACAGTCTACCTATAGGACTCGTATTACGAGCTCTACCGTATGAACATTCCTACACTATACACTCAGATCTACACTGAGGTAACTCTGTAGAATTAGCAATGGTCAGACTGTTGTAGTAACTGTCAAAACACTTGATCGCTACATACAATGAAAGTACACACAACTTTGTGCTCAGTTATTATATTGAAATTATAGCAATAATATAGGTAGTGACACTCAATAGTTTTACAGGTCATATGGGGGCACTGGGTGTTTACATTTATATAAATATCCCCATCTTTGGTAAGAAATGAAATTTCTGCGGTATCCTTATCAATCTCTATACTCAGCTGGTCAAAAAAAAACCACTCACCAAGCCACGAAGTAGATTACAGATATATGATCTTAAATGCTTTTGTGAAACAGTTGCTACATGGATTTTGTTGCAATATATTCCATGTTTTTTTAGAGCAAAGAAGTCACTGCCTCCCAGTCAAGCAGTGAAGACAGAGGTAATATGCATTATCCTTACAATTGCTTACAGTTTTAGATGTATTTACAGTACAATAAGATAATGCTATGTTTTGTATAATTTATTCTAAGAATATTTTTTCAGGCTCATGATAACATAATGAATCAAAAGATATCAAAAGGAAAGGAAAGTCAACAAGAGATTACAGGGATCATATCTGACAAGACAGAATCAATAAATAAGTCTACTCCTTTCCGGAGAACCTTCACTGCACCAGGTGAGCAGTCTTGAAGATCTGAATGTTATTTAAATGATAGCATCTTTAGACATAATTTCAGACTTACAAGATACACCCCCCCCCATTTTTTAAACTGATTTTGGTGGAGATGAGGTTGCATTAACCATAGAAAATATTGAATTGTCATACTTCCTCTCACTCATGACAAGTCTATGTAGTACAGTAAATTATTCTATTAATAATATCAGTCATATTATTTTTAATATTAGTCAATTAAAATTATTGTAATGATCATTTGAGGAGATTTGTTTTTAAATTTTGTTCACACTTTTTTTTCTTACATAGATCTAATACCTGGAACGAAGAATGTATCGAAAACTAAAAAAGTTAAACATCAGGTTGGTCAATTGCTTTATGTTGCTTAAAATCACATTATGTAAGCAAGGCTACAAACTACTCGTGTCACAATCGCTGTCTCTGGTTATACTCCTTGTCAGGGTAGTCCAACTATACCAGCATCGGGGGAGGGGGGGCAAAAAATATGAGGTGCGCGGCCCACATATTTAGAGACCCCATGATATTCCTGATGCTTATAAACAGGGCATGCTTCAGTAAATTATGGATTACAAGCCATAATTATTGAAGCGTTATTGATCAATTGAATTTTTCGAAATGAAGAAAAAAAGTCTCTCCTTCTTCAGACAAACATTTCCTGGTAACTCATGAATATATCCTTATAGGAAGTACTTTATTAGTTGTATGAGGCCAGTGGGCCTGCGGTTGGGCCACCCTGCAACATGTGATTTAAGTAGCATGGTGTAGAGCAGGGGTGGCCAACTTCATCTAGTTTGAGATCGACTAGAAAATTTCTTAATACCTCATGATCGACCGGTCAATAACGCAACTTTTTTCCTTCGACTCTTGTTATTGTACCTGGATTTATATTTACCACATAATTACCAACAGGATGCTTTGGGGCGAGAATGTTACTCCTTCCTCTTATTTATTTGTTCTTTACAAAACACACAAACATCAATATGTATTTGCTGAGCGCATTTTTCATCTTTGAAATCGGCGGTACTTTTGTAATATCGACGCCAAAAGTCGTACATGGCAACGTTTCCTAAGTAATTCAGATTTGGCAGTGTGAAATTTCGCAATGAATTACCTCTATAAAAATAGTCAACGACATTTATACCTGACACATAATTCGACAGGTTTTAGTTAATTAATCACTTTTTTTACAAAAAAACTATAAAATAATAAAATAAACACAGAAAACGTTACACAATTTACTTAGTGAGATGTTTGCGTTTGTTTTACTTTACAACTGCTAAAGCTTTGCTTCTTAATTTATCCGACTTGACTTGATGGAAATTTTTTATCCTTCCAAGAATACTGTCTGAAAGCCTATTTACTCGCGATCGACCAGGTATTATTCGACCGGTCGATGGCGATTGACTTGTTGTCCACCTCTGGTGTAAAGAATTACCTGACTCCACTAATGAGATTTTCACAGGTCGTGGTACTTATTTTGATAATCTCAAATAGCGTGAATTGAACCGGGATCATGAACTACATAGTTTAACCATATAATCACACTTGTTAAATATACATATGGATAATTTGAATCGGTTATTTTAAACTTTCCTTTATGTTGTTTTTTCAAGCGAAATAGATCAGATCTCCCTAGATCTGAAAGTCCATCTGCTCATGGTAAGGGAATCTCATCTTCTGAAGCAGAAAAGCAACTGAATGAAGTTTCTAAATCATCGAGTTTTAAGCAAGCTGAATTACTTTCCAGGTTGATGCGAAACATAGCGGATTTTAACATAAATTCTCAACGTTCGGTATGTACTGATCTCTTTTTCGCTCATCTAACTCAATGTAGTTTTTTTGTCTGACTGGTCGGTAAAATTATTGATTATGACAATTCCAGTATAATATTGATATGCTTGATATTATTAAAGTTGAGTGGCAGTAAGAATTGCACCGTATAATTTTTGACCTTGCTAAATTTCTTCTTCAGTTATTCTCAATGAGTGCTACATGTGCACTGTTTATATCATAGCACCTATGTTAAAATTGGTTTTGTTTAACGTTGTTTCACCTATAGTCACATTTTCCAAGAGCCATCCTCCATGGAGTAGGGCAACGCCACCATAGTAATTACTTACCACTGTTCCTCTGGTTTTAGCCAGAATAAAAAAGGGGATGTTTCTTCGGCAATGCAGTTCATGCATATGGGCCTTGATAGCAAAAACATTTGCTTGTTATTCCATAACTCNTTATTTGTTCTTGTCGTACTTGGATACTAGCACTTGCAAATACTAACGGTAAGTACAAAGCCCTCAACATGACTATATCAGCCTGTATACCTGAGTCGGTGTGAGCCAGATTGTTAGATTCATATAATGTATTTGCTGAAGAGGTAGCAAATCCCCTTAAGTTTATGAGTTCCCTATTTTTAAATATGAAATAGGATTTGTATATATCTTTATAAGCTTCATGAATAATGTTTCAGATAAAAAATAAAGGAACTACATCGACTGAACCTTTCAAATATCATGATATGCTCGAAAAATTAGATAGTAAAGCTTGAATGAACATTCTCTGCGAAAGCAAAGATGCAAAATCGTGTACTTTCTGTGTCAATGTGAATGGTGGAAAAGTGGTGACGCCGTTTTGCGAACTGGTTTTCTTATTTGGTGCTGTCGTTGATGATTTGGAGATAACAATGACTGCGGGATATGATCGACAGGCAATAGATATTTTACTGAATGCAAATCAGTTTTTATAAGCTAATACAGAATTTAAATCGGTAGTTTAAAACTCACTCGCAGAAACCTAAGGAGGAAAGTGATAAGCTGTACCTCACTCCAGATGTGTTTTTTACTTCAAAAAGAGATACCAAGTTTAACCGGGAAGTGGAAGTTACCTTCTTCACACATTTTGGAGCTATAGACAATAAATCCCATTTGAAAGTGCAAGTAAGTGCAACTAGTCAATCTATGATATCACCTACTCGGACACTCTAATTGTAATTAAAACACTTACTAAATATGTTGCATAAGGCAAGTCTTGAAGCATAAAAATTTTCCCGAAAACTAAGGGTCGAATAATGCGTTGAGCACAAAATTATGATTACTATATTGTCTGCGTAAGACAAACATATAGCTGTTAACGGCAGACTATCTTAATATGATTTGAATAGTATTTATAGTGTTCCATCATTATTCTTGAGTCGCAAGGATGGCCCTTATTACCATTTATTTTAGTGATCGTACTTGTATTGCAACTGAATATTTTGAACCACATATATGAGCCTCACCTGCTATATGCTATATAATTTTTCTCATTCATTTGCTGATAGATTGAAAGGACCGAGCATTGCACACCATTGGTTTGGGTAAAAATTACTGAGGTTAAAAACTGGCACGATTCCATCAAGTTTCGGGTTCTTCAATTTTGCGGGTATGAACATTATTTAAACGCTACAAATTTCATAATGTAACCGACTGATTTTTTGTAGACTCCATGCTGTGTGTAACATATGTCAGAAATCTATGATGACCACTCGTATCAACTACCTGCTCACCACTGATAGCACCTATGTACCAACAGATAAGGAAAGGTGCCTTTATCTCTACTTGTATACTGATAGTCCAGATATTTGTCAGAAACAAAGGCATGAAATGCAAAAGGGGAATCACCAGCCAATCCATCCAGAACAAAGTAAAACTGTGAGGTAATCTTACAAAAATATAGATAAGATTTGTATGTTATAACTTTTATTTGTCATTTTTTATGGAGCGAGTTCAGTTTATAAAATAAAGTTCATGCCTTTCCGCTTTTTGGCTTGTAAAGAGCATGCAATATTATCGAGGCATTGTTTTGTTGTTCAACTCCAATAGTTATTCAAAAGTATAGTACAGTAGAACCTCGAATTATGAGTTCAATTCGTTCCCAGACCGGGCTCGTATTACGATTTACGTATTACAATATTACAAACCGATTTTTCCCATTTAAATTAATGGAAAATTAATGGAAAACTAATTGATCTGTTCCAGCCTCCAAAAAACACGCAAAATGCCTTTTTAATGTATATTTTGAACGAAAACGGTCAGTTAGAAATAAAATAACAATACATGTATACATGTAAAAAAACATAAGTTATTATACAAGAAATGAAGAGGTTTAATTAAGTTAGGTTAGTAGTGTTTGTATTGCTGTGGCAAGTCCACTACACACACTCCTCTCATGTTTTTCTATTATTTCTTTCTTCACTTCTATTGTAATAAGCATTGAGCATGTGTTATTTCTTAGAATTCTTAGAAATGATGACGTCAGCTAGCGACGCTATCTATATTATTTGTAATAATTAGTAGTGTACACCCTTTACCTTATTTTCGCAATGTAACTACATTGATTGTCTATAGCTGTGAGATCATACCTTGGTTACCATTGGTAATTATTTTTGTTTTTTTTTGGCTTTTAGATTTGGATGCAATCTAATGGCTTATCTGCTCTCCAGTAACATGGGATTTTCTCCATGTCATGAAATTTTAGAGATTGAAAACCTGGATTGGATTGTGAACAGATGTTTTCTTTTTACACTAAGTTTTATGGACCCGGAACGCCGATTTCAAGACACTGGAAAAATTCCTCTTAAGGTTTATCTCTCAGAAATTATCCCTGATACAGGAAGCAATATGGTGTATAACTGTGGACCTAGAGCGCCTTCTTCAACGAACATGATATATGTTTATGATCATGCGACTGGAATCAGAAATACTGTAATGTACCCACCAACAACTAGAGCATTTCATGTTGATTCCAATCATACTAAACCCATGCAAATCCCTGGGTTTGCCCAGCCACATCCCAATCAGAATTCAGAATTCCCTGGCATGGAAGTACACCAACAAAGTCTTTCATCCAATTTACTTCAAAACACTGACTTACGAATGCAAATGCCAGGAGCACTGGGAATTAGTCAGTCATTCAATAACCATAGGTCTAATCATGACACTGGATTTGGGGAGGAAGCATCATTCAATCCTTATATATCCTCTACTCCGAGAACGCGAGACTCCCTTCCAGCTGAGTGGCAGTCACCGAAGGATGAATCGTGCCTATTGACGACCTCGCCAATGGAAACTTCCCAAGATTTTGATGAAATATCAGGTGCATCAAGTCATGAAGAAAATTGTAATTTGTATCTGAGAGAAGATAGTTCCAAGTCTTCTTAGGTTTCGTCACGATCAAGATATGCAAAGAAATACAATCCAACGATATCCTAACTAGTTGGGAGATAATTTCAAGACATAGAATAATTGAGAATATTGAGGCAGTTGATGTAAAACTGCCAATGAAACAACATGAACAACTATTTCGGAGGAAAACAAAATGAAACTGAATTTTATATCGGCTGAGATTATCCTCTGAGAGTCCTCTGCCAATACATGATGGTATCTCCCTTTCTTTATGAAAGACAGCATGGGAGAGAAGAGTGGATTGATCATGACTAAGAAATTCTTCATTATTATTTCGCACTCTTTCAAATCATGTCCTCTTCAGTTACTGTTAGTATATACAATATACTGTACAGCTTAACACTTTCGCTCCCACGTCACTCATATGTGAGCGACAGTGCATTTGAGGTTTCTATCGCGGTACTCATATCTGAGCGACAGCGGCATTTTTGAAAAAGCCTTGTGAATCATATATGAATCACTTTTATAACCACTTTTATAACCAATGAAACTATTTTACTTTATACATTGTATAGCCCTTTTCCACCATAGTATAATCCTTTTGTATGTAATATTCTGTAATTGAATTGGACCACATTACGAAATCCTTACTGTTTATTTTCCAAATTAATTTGAAAGGATATTTTCATTGCTTGCATCATTGACTTAAATATGTTGACCAAAAAACCAAAAACCAAAAATCAAAAACCCTATGCGTTACCGTGAATTAAGTTGGTATAGCAGTTTTAGGTGTACATGTCTGTATTTCTTGGGATTTGAATTTCTAGTGTATACACTATAGTAATATCTGTGTGTAGAGAATCATTGATTGCCATGTAATGTCTGAGCATTTACAAGCTTCATTGAGATTACATTTTAATGAACTGTTTTTAAATATTTTATCTATGTTTTCCATCCATGTATTAATATTAATATTGTAACGGATGAAATTGCCGTCTAGCGGTATATAAGGAGTATTCTGGAATATTCTTGGGTAGACTCGATAGATCTGTTAATTGATTTTGTTTTGATATCACATGCTGGTTCTCTACAGAATTAAGGGGTATGTCCGGTGTAATCTTTACTGTTGTAGATAGACTTGTCAGTCTATTTAGTCTTTGTTTTCTCCACGTGGTCTGCTCAGTTCGCTAGTATGGTATATGCTTAGTCATACGATGTTTAGTCGGATATGCTGCATGCTCTTTCTTAAGAACTAGATAGGATTAGATATACTTGGTAGTTATGTATTTCTTTGTTTCGATTGTGTTGTCGATAACTTTAGAAGTCACTTGTAATTAGATCACTTGCAATTGGGTTTGTCTTTTGCGGATTCATTTGGACCATTTGAGTATTAAGGTATACAAAGACTTGGATCTAGTGAATAAAGTGGATCATAATAAAGCTCGTGCATTTCTAGCTGTAAGACACTCAACATAGGTACGCGGGACAGTCAAGCTTCAACCATTACGTAACATCAACCCGCAGACCCTACAAATATTAATAAATGTTCGATTTCGTCGTAAAGCAAGAAAATTATCGCATCTTTTTTTAAGTGTATTAAATAGAGTATTCCTAGTAGTTTACTGTGACATATTCAAAAGTAGAGCTCTGATGTCGGAAAGTATGTAAAATCGGGGATTTGGAAGGAATATATAAGTGCATTTAGTCGCTAACCTAGTAATATTTTGCTTTATTTTCTAAGTGTAAAAGATAGAGTATTTACATAAGATTGTTGGTAAATGTTCAGAAGTAAAGTTTGAGTGTTGGAAAGTACGTAAAATCGAGGGTGAATATTTATATTCAGCGTTGTTTTTATACCAGTGTAGAGGGTTAATATAAGTGGATTTCTCTCGTTTCAGAATTACTGAATTGTAACCAACTATTCTGCTAAATTGACAGTGGTAGAACAAATACATAATATTTTGACTGGGATTTTTGACTATTATGTGTTTTCCGAACCAATCAAAATGACATAGAACAGTCAATATCAGTCATGGCTGCTCTCAAGAATTGTTGTTGTACATTAGGAAAGAGTGTGTACTCTTGCAGATGGAGAACTGAAGAGGACCATCTCATCGTATCAAATGAGACGAAACTGAAAGAGAAAATTTGGTGGTCATTGCTGATTTTGATATTTTTGCTTGGGATTATTTTAATGTACTGCTGGAGCGTGTTTGAAAACGATTATAACGATTTTGAATGGTTTATATATGATGAAACTGGGAAATGGTTCAGCTGGGGCCTTCTGATCCTTATCTTCATCGTGATAGCAGCCTTTTATCTAACAGTTCTGGTAACATCAGGCATAATTCTTATCGCAAAGAAGAACTCAAGAAACCTTCATTTATGTAACAAAATCTTAATATGTTTTCTGAGTGCTGTTTTCATTGCTGGATACATTCTTATTCAACAGCTTTGGAATGAGGAATATTACACTGCCATACTTGCCTTGCAGATCATGGCACCATTTTTTCACATTGTAGTTTTAACAGCGGTTACTTTGGCCTCGTGGTTGATTTATGAAGAGGTGATGCAAATTGAAAAGAAGACTCTTTGGGTTGTTGTCAATCTCATTGTAATAATTTTTTTGTTATTTCTGTATTTGATACCTATCGCATTCCGCTCACCCTGCATTGGACATCAAATTACATCAAAGAAAAAACCTCTCCTGATTGGCCACAGAGGATCATCAAGGTTTGCCCCAGAAAACACTATAATGTCATTTGAAAAAGCTACATCAACTTGTGATATTTTTGCAGTAGAAACAGACATCTCGATATCTTTGGACGGGATACCGTTCCTTATGCATGATGCTACCCTGACCCGTACCACTGACGTTGCCACAGTTTTCCCTGAGAAGGTGAATCAGAGAGCTGAATGGTTCAGCTGGAATGAACTGCAGCAGCTGAACTCAGGCAGCTGGTATCTTAAACAAGATCCCTATCACACTGTTCGGTTTATGTCCGACGCCGAAAAGCAGGAAGCCAAGTCCCAGAAGATACCCAGTTTACACCAGTTAGTTCGGTTAGTACATGAAAAGAATGTCAGTTTGATTTTTGATCTTCGTTCACCACCGTATGGACATCCTTTTTATAATGAACATGTAAATCTTACTATGGAAGTTGTGATCAATTCTGGTTTGGAACAACACTCTGTTCTTTGGCTTCCCGACTTCGATCGATCCTATGTGGAGAAACGGGCTCCTGGGTTTCGTCAGGTGTCTCATCCTAAACCGATACCTTACCTCCATGAGCTCAACATTGAAATTGCAAATCTGCAATATAATCTTCAAACTTATGACGATATAAAGGCACACTTGAGCAGCAATATCTCAGTGATAGAATATGTGGTTTCTTCACCTTGGCTTTTTTCGCTGTCTTGGTGTCAAGGAGCAACTTTCGTTACTACAGAAGAATGTCAAAAAATAAGCAAAATTAATTCACCTGCTTGGACACTTACCCCTGAAGAATATCTTGCTATATGGATATCATGTGATATCCTTTCGCTAGCTATTTATGTCATCATATTTTTTGTACAGTCGAGAAAATATGCATGTAGTTTTGTTCCATGGAATAAGAGGTTTAATAGATTTTCAGTCGAGAACGAAAATGTTACTTTAAATATAACTAGTTCCATTGAATTGGAGCTCTAACAAATTTGCTGTTGAAAATGAAAGTGTTACTGCAATGTTCCCTCTGAGCTGTGCGCGCAACTGTTTCGCAGCCAGCATGCAAAAAAATTAATGCCTGCAGGAAATGTTAGTTATCACAAGTAAGGTTATTCAGTGCTCATATACTTTTCTCATTTTGTGCACGACATATGAAAATCCAGTCGAAACATAACTAATAGCTGATAAATATTATTCTGTGAGAATACTCAGCGATACAAGTTACATTGTCCAATGAATAGAAATCTACCCTACCCTAGAAGATTGTTACCTCACAGTGGAGGGGTCCAATAAAATTACTTTGGAATAAGTTCGTGCTACCCAAGCATTTATTTTAATGGGAATTCTGCTGAGGCCAGTTGCCATTTCAAGCTATCTGACATCGAGGCAACAAGCTTATACTGTATATGTAGGGCTACCATATTTTCATAACTAAAAGCAGTGACGATTTAAAAAAAAAACGCCATTTTAAGTTCGGTTCATATTCAGAAGTATATAGCTATGAATTAGATGTATTTTGGGCAGTCCAAAACTAATATGCAGAATTAAAATATCAACAAGAATAAACGAAATAAAATACTGCATTGAATTATAATTTACTCTTCGACATATACTTTTCTGTACATAGCACGGCCTCAAAAATGGAACAATCCCGTTTAAAATGGGACGTATGGTAGCGCTATGTATATGGGCATTCCTGGGGTGCGATTTTGGTGTTGCAACCAATGTTGTTGTGAAATATTTTTCACACTTAATTCATGTCATTGGATAATATTTCATGCTATCACTAGCAGTATATCCAACCTGAAATTAACTTGTATATATGCATATCGGATACTGATTGCAGCATTGTCAGGTATTTTCTATCCAACACAAGATATATAATGTCATTAAAATGGCAAAAACGAAATTATCCCTCTTATTTTTTGAAAACTCAAACCCTATATGCAGACACAGACTATAACCCAGACCCAAGTACAAAAAAAAAAGTATTCAAAAACAAATATTTTCTTGCGACATTCATCCCACGCAACGATTGCTCCATATCATGAATATTCAATGGCAAAATCCAATATTTCTTGGTGGTAATTAATACTGCATTTATTAGTGCAACAAAATCTCTAGTGCGATTCTTAGGTAAATATTTTTCTGCGTTTATTATTGAGACAATATTTCTACTACCTATATTATTACGCCAAATTTATTTTGCCTGATTCAATTAGTCGTATGCTTTTGACTACACCTGCTAATAACTCGTTGGGTTGAAATGACTTTTTCATGCAGAAAAAGATTATAAATAAACATATGTTTTCTACATGCCTTCATTCTGATTCACAAGATAGGGGAACAATATTAATTGCATTCATTAAAATTTCCATTCCTCAACAATATTAATTGCATTCATTAAAATTACCATTCCTTTGTTTTTACGACACTGTGGCAATCGTTTTTTCATACAAATATAAATGATTTTATCATTTATTAAGGGTTTTCAAAAACCTGGAGGAGAGGCAATACATTTAATTGGATAAGAAAATATTCTTAATATTTGATTGTGTGATATTTATGGATTATTGATTACTATAAGATTCATTGGTCATTGTTTTATTAGAAATATTTTATCCTCAACAATGTTTCCAAAAAAAATTAATTTTTTTGACAAAACATGTTTGGCAAGAAGAAAACTATCAGATGTTTTGAATAATAAATTAGCAAGAGCTAAAAGAAAGAAGGAACAAGAAAAATTCGTTAAGCAGGTAGAGGTAAGAACGAGTTCTAGTCAATTTTCATTTGGATGAGTTTGCTATCTTCCCTGCAGCTATACATATTCATGATAGGAAAATGCTCACATATGCATGTGCCAGTCACGAGTCAATATCAAACAGCAGAAACAATCCGAGAGTTCTAACGATTCATTTGATAGGTTCAGGTAGATATCCTCTGTAATTTATGTGGATAATGAATGTGCTTAGCACACTGTTTTCAGGAATGCTTCATGCACGTTACGAGGGGTATTGCTGAATATGCCTATAAGAGCTATGCCTTCTCGGTCACTTATTCTGCAAGTTTAATATAATGTCTGGTTTCTCATATGACATATATTGTAATATAATGTCCACATTTGTGTTGTCCTTTCAAATTCTGTTACCACTACTGAAAATAGAATTCTATTGCAAAAAAGTTTGGTGGACTTATGCTGTGATGCACTATAATGTCTATGTCTTATCCTTCTCTCTATTTCCAGGGTATTCGAGATACTAAGAAAATCACAGCTGACCTGACCAGTGTTGAATATTCTGGAATGTGTTTAAAGGGTGATAAAAAAGGTAAAACCGTTTTTTTAATATGTTAAATTGCATCGGAAGAAAATATTTGAATCCTTGTCGTAACATCTTCATTTGTTATTGTAGATATCTCATCTCCCCTGCCAGTATCTTACAGCCCAAAGTTTGTTGAGGCACATTGGTATGACTGGTGGGAAAAGGAAGGCTTTCATGAAACCTCAAAATGCAAGAATACAAATTCGAAAATATTTAGCATGGTTGTACCCCCGCCTAATGTTACAGGAAACTTGCATTTGGGTCATGCTCTAACAGTTGCGTTAGAAGATGCCATGTGTAGATGGTGAGTTTTTGTGGTTTTGAAAAGATTTTAGTTCGAAGAATCTCCTTTAGAAATGTACAATAAAGATTAACTATTACCTCAATATTTACTATACTCCAGACTTCGAATGATTCTTTGACCTTTGAAATGCTAAATTTGACCGAGTTCAAGCAAAACGAAGTTTATTACATGTATTTTAATAGAGATTTTTCCAGGACCATTAAATCAGTTAGCTAACTGGAATTTCAAGCTAACGGATGTAGAAGTAACAAGCTTTGATTGTATTCAGGGCATTAAATTTATAAATTTCATATTATTATTTGAGGAAACGGATTAATTCACTTTCAATTGTTTCTATTGGGAAAAGATTGATTCATACCTTGAACAATTCATAGTTCGAACGGCTTCGTGGAATGGATTAAGTACGAAGTACGAGGCAGCGTTGTATAATGATAAAGCTAATGATTTACTACCGTCTGGCAGGTAGTGTTCTGCTAGAGTTAATAAAGAAAAAGAACTGACTATAAGATTGAAAGACAGATTTTATCAAGATGCTAATTGTAGAATGTCCTAGTTATTTATTAAATTCTGTGATTTGTAAACATGTACTTCTAATGCTTCAGTTTTTCTTCCGGTCTTCCACATTAATATACAATTGTGTTTGTTGTTTTTTCTGATGCAAATATTCATTTTCAGGCACAGAATGCAAGGGCACGATGTTGTATGGGTTCCTGGTTGTGATCATGCTGGAATAGCTACTCAAGTAGTTGTGGAAAAATTACTCTCTGCCACAAGCAATGTTTCTAGACATGATCTTGGAAGAGAAAAGTTTTTAGAGGAAATTTGGAAATGGAAAGAGGAGTAAGTTGTTATAGTTTAACTCCTTAGGGTGATCAGAATAAATGTTGTAAGTATATAGTTACGAAATATTTTTTTTATGAAATTATTAATAATTTTTGTTCTCTATCGTCAATAAAATCGGAGTAAATAATTATTCAATATCCCATAATTGGCATAGCTGCCTAAAACTGTGTGCAAGCGAACTGTGTGCTAAGAATACTTCAGTGAATTATTGTAGATATTCATTGACTTTTGAGATCAGTGCGGTTTTAGGGTGGAGCATTACGTTGTTTCTTTTTCGAGGTTGGGAATAGGTATTATAATTGGACTGTGGTAAGTGAGTGCAGCACACCCGTCAATGATGGTGAATTCATCATAAGTATTAAATTACCTGTATATTATAATATTAGATCACAATGGGAAGTTAAGATTTCTCACTGTTGTCTGCCGAGTCGCAGCTAATAACGGGATCTTGGCAAAGTAGCGACTGCCAAAATGGCAAGTGTGATTATATAACCAGGCAAAGGTTAGGATTTGGATTAGGGTTGGGATTTGAACTGGCTAGGGTGCATAATTCCACTAACAAAGTTATTAGGGCTCGGGTGCATTGAAGGGATAGTCAAAATAGCTATCCCAACCCCAAGTATGTCCTATTTTCATAAAGTTGCTATTCTTAAGTCACTATAATGCACCCGAGCCCTGATACCAACTACACCCGATTGTGTTGGTACCTTATTTCATTAGCTCACAACTACCTGTATAGCTAGTCCACTTTATAATATGTATGTTATTTGAATCAGAAAGGAAGAAGAAATCTACCGACAACTACGGCATCTAGGAGCATCCCTAGACTGGACAAGAACCAATTTCACTATGAGTCCACAGTTTTCACATGCTGTTTCAGAAGCTTTCATCAGGTGAAAAAAACTGTTTCTCTTTTCTAGAAGATAATTGAAGCTGTGAAGTTGGTGTCAGAATTTTTTGAGTTAAAGAACTTGCTCTTTTCTTAACTTCAAGGGTATATTGATTTGCATTGTATATTATTACTACAGTATATATAAATTAAATGTATACAGTGTTTCCAAGATGAGATTCAGTATTCAAAACTAACCATTCTTGAATTCTATGTTTTGCATCTATTTAATTTACTAGTACTGTATATAAGTCTCATGCATAAATCCTGTAGTAACACTCCTGCATAAATCGATTTTCTGACTCTTTAAAGTTATGGACGAGAAAGTGAGACTAAACACGGTATTCATATTCTTCCACTTATTTTCCCAGTTTGCCAGACTTGCACAACTTAATATTTTTAATTCATGATCACTTAAAGAGTTCCAATTCTGACAATTCATCTCAATCTTGAAGTAAAGTAAGTTTGCGTTTTGCTCTCCTCATCCAATTTTTTATCGTTTCTTCCAGGCTGCAAGAGAAAGACCTTATTTATAGGAAAAAAAGTTTGATTAATTGGTCATGCCAATTGCAATCAACGATTTCAGAAATTGAAATTGATTATAAGACATTAACTGGGCCATCTAATATCTCTGTTCCTGGTTATGACAAACCTGTCAAGTGTGGTTGGATTCATACATTTTCTTATCCATTTCCAAAAAATGGTGAGTTGATAATATGTTCAGTAATCATAATAAGTTGTAGAACAGCTTCAAAAATATATTCTAAAAAATCCGATTGGATATGAATTCCATCGGACGCGCGAGCTGAGCATTTGCCATGTACCATACAAATGTTGGCATTGTTGGCCCTGTCTTTGCCACTGTCAATGTTCAAACTAATCCCTTTTCCACCTAACATTTAAATATTTTTTTATCATTCCATAACCATATAACTCTCACAAATGTGAAATATTTTATAAGATACTCAATGTAAATTATTATTATGTATATTATAATTATAATTTTTTTTAATTACCCTCGCGGACAAGAAAATTGAATATGTTTTGTTGTGATCATATCATATCAATATCTGATGGTAAAAAAAGTCTTAGTGACCTGCCGTATTTTAAAGGTATGTAAATTCCCAGTTTTTGTCCTAATTTTCAGAAACATGGTCCAGCAATTTGTGGTTCAATAGTGGTTAATAGCAGAACAGTTGTAATTAATTGAATTTGACTTAATGTATTTTGAATAATGGTCTTTAAAATGTAGTAAATTATGAATTTGTAAGATCCGTTCATAACTGGTATATATCTGGTTTGGAAATTCCTAAATTGGTATATCTCTTGCACAAACATACTGTACTACTTTTTTCCATTAGATAACAGAGCAGTGCAATTCTATATGAATATTTATTTAGTTAATATGATCAAAGTCAAAGTGTACCCTTATTTAAGCATTATTTATGTGTAGATAAAGAACCAATTCAAGTAAGCACGACTAGAATTGAAACAATGCTTGGTGACACAGCAGTTGCAGTTCATCCAGATGATATACGGTATGTAGTCTTGTGTTTCTTATTGCTGATTCAAGAGAACAATTAATGGGGTACCAGAATTTTTGGGCTCTGATTTGCAACATTTTCACAATTCTCTGCACCTCATCCGTCTGCAAAACACAATTTGTAAACAAAAAGCTCTCCTTTCTTACACACGCCAAATTCTATCTTTTGCTTTCACCCTATGCGGGCCATTGACTCTTTAATTCCCAATTCGAACGCAACTCTATAAGGTTTCTTCGACGTTTCATATGCCATTGGCGCGATCAACCAACGGGGAATTGACATATGCGATTGCGAGGACATGATTTTTTCTCCGTTTATATGAACCCTATAGGATGTATGCTATATCTGACCAAATTACGATTTGAAATATGAGTGTGCCGTATGGTGGGAAATCACAGTGCTTTAGGAGAATCCTGTAGTTTTAAAATTTACTCTTACTCTTATGTAGATATAAGTCTGCTATAGGATCCTTTGTGCAACATCCTCTACTTCCCGAACGTTTTCTTCCAGTTATAGCAGATTCTCATGTCGACATGAATTTTGGAACAGGTCAGGATTTATTGAGCTCTTACATCATTCTGTGTCTTGCTTATGTTTCTGTTTATATAACCCAAGTCATTAAAGTCTATGATGAAAGTTTGTACACACTGATTAAATAGTATCTTTTGACTGCTCCGATTCAAGAAAAAAGTCTTGATTGTCATTTGTAAATTTGGTCAAGACAGAATCAAAGAAAAATGTAGTGTAGTCTGAGGTTGTAAAATCCTAATTTTTTCAGGATATACAGTGTAACTTGTGTTACAAATTATCAGGACCATTGAGATCTATGATACGTCATAATGAAAAAAGTGGTGTTGTGTTAAATCAGGGTTATTGGGTTTACCTCTCAAATAAAAGTCGAAATGGAATACATGAAATGGAGGCGAGTAATAATGAAGTAAAACTGTATTCAAATGTCAAGTTCTCAATTTTATAACATTTATATTTGTAAAAGCAGCACCCCATAAAACAATTCACAAAGGTAAAAAAATTTCCACAAAGGTTTTTAACACTTTACATTAACATAGTGAAAGAAAATAATCTTTTAAATTCTGTTCCTACTATGTAATAATTTCTAATGTTCAAGTCTTGGTCATGGATGCTAATAATTAAGGTCATGTCGAGGAATATTCCTTGGATTAATTTTTAGCTAAACTTAGTCGTAAGTTCAGAACCTGTGAATTTTTTTTAATTATTACAAACCACATCCTGCTTTAAATATTAATACTGCTTTGCAGGTGCTGTTAAAATCACTCCAGCTCATGATTTTCATGACTTCGAAATTGGCTCACGTCACAACCTCCCATCCATAAATATTTTTGATGATTACGGCAATGTCACTAGCACAGGAAATTCACGATTCGATAATTTGCCCCGTTTCCATGCTAGAGAAGAGGTCATTAGTGCATTGAAGGAAAAGGGCCTATATAAGTAAATAAGTATAAATTGTAAACCTTAGGAAGTGTGTGTAGTATTTTTACTCTGTTGATTGTCCATTATCAGAGGAATCGATCCACATGCTATGCAGCTACCGATGTGCAGTCGATCTGGTGACATAGTTGAACCAAGAATAAAGACTCAGTGGTTTGTGAAGTGAGTTTTTATCAGTACTTTTTACCAGTTCTAAACCTGCACTCTGTAAAGTAATTCATTTTGTTGAAATTAAGTTAGCATGATGATATAATAGATATGGTATAGGGAGTAGAATTTTATATACAACTAATGATGGTAATAATTGTAACCAATAGTATTTCTGACTGCTATTGGTCACAATTGTTACCATCACTAGTTGTCTATAAAATTCTTCTCCCTTATAATGTTATCATTCATTTTACCTTTATGTATAAATTTTTTTTCAAATTGGAATGCTGGAAAACATGATTTTAGAGTCTGAGAGATTAGACCATGATGTACTGGAGTTGTGTAATGACTGATCAATGAAGTGATGAGTAATTATAACTAGTGCCATATATTATCAAGCAAATGTTTAACATGGTAACTGGACAGTCTGACTTGTAATCACTCTGTCCTGCATCCTGTGCTACCTCTAATTTGTCCTAATTTCAGGTCAAAAATAATTATAACAGTAACAAAATATATCAACACATTTTGTTGTTCGTATTTACCCTTGTAAACCACAAAATCATGTTGCCAACGCGACTGTTTTAGCGATACCGATCAAGCTAAGCTTGTTTGAGCTAAAAATTTTGATGGGAAATAGCAGGAATGCAAGTAGACATCCACATTAAAATACACACTATATATATATATACGGAGTATGTTAGCCCATGACCATATATGCAATTCATTCCTGGTAAAAGCTTAAACATGGCCGCATTCATGTTAGAGTTGAATGTGCCTAACAATGTATATTTTTTACATTTTGCTCAATTATCTGAAATAAGTGGTGTGAGAAAAAAAACGATAACGGGTGATGAGAAAATGTGATGATATACTGACACAGGATTATGGCAGACATGCAATGCAAAAATATCATTTCCTCAACATGATATTTAACAGTGGGAAATGTTACTGTTTTAGACTTACAGGGAACAATTGCATGTACTGTATACTTGCATAACTTAACATTAACCCTACTCTGATACCTATAAACACCATATTGGATCCTCTAAATTATGCAATCCAATACAAATAATTGTCTGTTTTATTACTAACTATTACTTTCGCAGAACAAAAGATTTAGCTAACGCTGCAATAGAAGCAGTTCAGACCGGCCTTATCCAGATCGAACCCGATTCCCATCTGCAGTCTTGGTACACTTGGCTGTCTAACAACGACGATTGGTGTATATCTCGTCAGCTTTGGTGGGGACACAGAATTCCGGCATATGAAGTCAAGCATCCGTCGTTGAAGTAATTATTGTACATGGTTAGGTTGTTACCATCCATGAGGCAAATTGTTGTTGTGAGGTGTTGTAGTGATGGAGTTGCAGTTTATATGTACCCATTTATTCTAGGCTAACACCATAACAGTTCACTAATACATGATTCTATGAAAGAAATACAGGTGAACGATCACTGGTACATATAGAGTGAACTAGTCTATACTGTTCCACAAATAGTTGAAATTCAAAAATTAATAGGGTTATTTTATCTGTACTTTGTACTGTCTTAGTTGTATACAAACTATTTCACATGACTGAAATGGAGGTTGTATTATGTATTCATCTATATGCTACTGTTTTTGATATCCATAGGTTTATATATTTGGACTAAGATTCCTGTTTTATTCACAACTGAACCCAGAGAGCCTAGATCCTTTTCTCTCCCTTGAAGCATTATTCTGTGAAGCATCTAAAATTAAAGATATCATTAGACAGCATTTTGTCCCTTTTTGCTTATTTTGTGAAAATAGTGAAAAATGTGCAAGTGTAGGGTAACGTTGGAAGTGTTTTTTTATTTTTAAGGGGAGAAATAATAGCATCAAATGTATTGTGATGTTTCTTAAGAATGCAGCGCCTTCATAAATTGAGAAATGCAAATGCAAATTATGTTCGGAGAAGTAATTGAATTCGTGAATTATGGATGAACTAAATGGACTGAATGTCGTTTTCCATCCAAATTTTTGTACATTAATTACTGTTACTTACCAGTTCATTTCTCTTAGAGATCCAATATGGATTGCTGCTGCAAGTGAACATGAAGCGAAAATAAAAGCTGAAACACTCACTGGCAAAACTGGAAAAGATTTAACTGTAGTTCAAGATGAGGATGTTCTAGATACTTGGTTTTCATCTTCACTTTTTCCTTTCGCATGCTTTGGCTGGCCCAACGATAGTGAAGACTTGAAGAGGTTTGTTCTCTAATTTTTGTGTTTTTTTATATCACTTTTTACATTCATTATATATGTTCAGGAAATGTCAACATTTTCATTAAAATCACATAAGGAGAGTTGCCAGGGAAAGATATTTTCAACATTATTCTGATCATAATTTTCTGTTACACAAATTCATTTACAAATGAATGCCATTCGTAAACAGTGATTTGAGCATATGCCCACTTCTGTAGTCCAGCTGATAGAAAATAGGATATTCTTCTGTGTCCATCTGTATTCGTCTGTGTCATCCTATACACCAAAGCGCACACATAAAAATTCATGAAGGAAAAGATTAAACACAAGGTTTTTAAGTACTCAAAGGTTTTTTATACCCTCCTAGGATACATTGTATTAGTAAGATTTCCAATTTATTGTCTGCAGTTTGTTACTTTAAATACCGAAAAAATANTGATATGAGCATATGCCCACTTCTGTAGTTTCAATCTCACATAGCCAGCTGATAGAAAACAGGATATTCTTCTGTGTCCAAGTCATCCCATACACCAAAGCACACACATAAAAAATTATGAAGGAAAAGATTAAACACAAGGTTTTTTATACCCTCCTAGTATACATTGTATTAGTAAGATTTCCAATTTATTGTTTGCAGTTTGTTACTTTAAATACCGAAAAAATAGAACTTGGATAAAATCAAAAATGTTGATACGGGTTGAATGCCAGTGATCCGGCAAGTTTTCGACAATACAAGTGTCGGGTAGACGGATATTCCTAACCAGTAAAGCTTGGAGTAAAAAATTGCAATTACTGGTATAGCGTTTTGGATATCAGGGTAGGGTTCAGTGCAATGTCTAATGTTAAGATATTGTACACTGTTGTGTTAACACTGCATATACACTCTTGCTTACAACGGTAGAAAATCCGAAATCGTTGTCCAGTAATCAGAAGGTCACAAAAACAAAACATAATACTTTGGTTAAACAATGCTTGTAAGTAAGGTATTAATCAATCACACGTTCAATGTCTGTATACTTCACTTTTATTATTGGTTCATGCGATAGGTATAATGAAAGATCAGACTTACTTAAGTTCTTAATTACAAAGTACAGTCTTGCGGCACAATTTATTGTACTGCGACACAAAAATTAGGAAATAAATCATTAAAACCAATCAGATTTGAATGTCCATCCTGAACCACAAAGTATTGGACTATTGAATCAAAGATTGGTGAGGTTCAACCTGTATCTAATACAAAATTTCAGTACAAAATTCATAACTACCTCGAGCTTTTGGAGACCAATTTTTTTGCTCTATATTGTTATTATTTTTCAAGATTCTATCCGCTGTCCGTCATGGAGACTGGTTACGACCTTCTGTTTTTCTGGGTTGCGCGAATGACAATGATGGCCCTTGCACTCACAAACGAGGTTTTCCCTTCGTTCCACTTTGAAAATACAAAGTAATGAAATGTGGTTATAAAAAATAACAGGATGTCTTTTTAAGGTTCCATTCAAGATTGTTTATCTTCATAACATGGTACGAGACTCTTTGGGACAAAAGATGAGTAAATCTTTAGGAAACGTCATCGATCCATTGCAAATTATTAACGGTTCAACTAAAGAGGTAATCTACCTTTATTACGAATGCATGGAAAAGGACGATGTGAGCAAATGGTCAATAAAATCATGAATTTGAAATAAAATGATGCTGGCTGGTCCAACAAGTGGTTTTCTATTTCACATTTTTTTGCGCCTGGTTTTTTAAGAACTTTGTTAAATCCGGTTCCTTTTTATTTGTAAGTTATTCATTTGTTCTGTTTTTTCAGGAAATGGAGCAGAAAGTGCTGTCATCACATCTTGGTACTAAAGAAAAACAAGCTGTTACCGCCACAAGAAAAAGGTTTCCTAGCGGGATACCAGAATGTGGAACCGATGCACTTCGTTTTTACCTTTATCAACACAAGAAGACGGTATCATTTCAAATATTATTCTTTGCGGTATGCTTGCACCAGGGCTACTACAGCTTTGTCAGATAAGCTTAGATTTTCGGTCTGTGCAATATTTCTATGTAATATGCGTGAAAGTTTGTTTGTCTGATTGTCTTGTAACTAGATTGCCAGTTCTCAACAGTCCTTCACCAAATTTGTTGCTGTGGTTCCGATTAATTTCAAATTATTGCATGAACAAAAAATAAATATGGTCCAGGCTCCCTCTGGGGCTAGATAATTTTTAGAAGTAATGCAGTAATGTAACATTTGAGGAATCCCATCCCTCCATTAGCAAAGTTATATTGGGAAATCTTGGTGGGGCAATCAATCAAAAGGGGTTGGACAGGAATCTGAGCGGGTTCAAGTAAATTAAAGGCGTACACATCTATGACGAAATCTATGAGTGTGGTGTGATTAATGTTGTATGAATATATCTCAAGATCTATTATAAATCGATGTATTTATTTGTATGAGCTCATGATTTCTAAGTTTAGCTCTGTGTTAGTCTACTTGTAGAAAAAATTTGCAATTCTCATTATTATCTTTATCAATTAAGTATTTTTCTTTCGTTCACAGGGTAAAGACATATGTCTTGATGTGAATTCTGTGATGGAATGTAGATATTTTTGCAACAAAATATGGAATGCTTTCAAGTTTTTATTGATGAACATTGATAAACATGAAGTAGATGAATTGCTGGATGTAAGTTCAATATATTATCTTGAGTTTTTTGTGTGTTATGCTTAATTTTAGGAACTTCCCATGACCCCAAACTCAACAATCAAATAGATGATCTCTAGCCTTTTGGCTGTCAATATTGCTAAGTTGATTTTGATCTGACATAGGCTAAGCGAACATGGGGAACACCTATCCAAGTTCAAAATTACAACAGAGGACTAAAATGCCAGACTTTAATTACCATATTTCCTCGATTGTAAGCTGCCCTCGATTATAAGCCGCACAAAATGATGAAAAAAGAGCTGCACTAGAACATAGGGCAGCCTACCTAAGCCTTTCCAATCGTTTTTCTACTGCAATGTCATAAACAATATGGAACATTTAATAAACTTTTGCAAACTTAATGACCTCCATTCTAAATTCCACAGTATACGCACGCCTTTTACTCATTCTTAAACATAAGCTCTATTACAGTTTGAACGTTAATGGTATGGTTGGGGGAAAATGTAAGGCGCGCGAAATGATGAAAGGCAAACACTATACAGTAGAACCTCGTACTACCATTGTCCTAGCAACTTGCTTTACAGGCCGCTGTTCACGAGTATTTTTGTGCGGTGCACGAAATGATGAAAAGCAAACAATATATAAGCCGCCCTTGATTATAAGCCGCACAAAATGATGAAAAAAAAGAATATAAGCCGCGGCTTATAATCGAGGAAATACGGTATTTTGTTCACATTGCTCCACAGAAAGTGATGACTGGAATAATTGTTGATGTATTTCTTGCATGGAATAAATGTTGCAAGATGATATTTTATTTTCTTATTAGTTGCTATTAGTACAGTTTTGGGTGCTAAGGGAATCCTTATGTCACGTTTTCTCCTAGAACCACAAGAAATTATTAATATAAATGTAGTAATTATATGGATACTGATTACTGAAAAATTGTTTGTTTTATGCCGATTCGATTTACACTACCACTTTAGTTATGCAACACCGGCTTAAAACGAGGGTTGCCTGTATATTGATGACACAGATTTCTTATGTTTCTGTCAGCAATCTCATCTCCGACCTGTTGATGAATGGATAAGAAGCAGATTAAGTTTTACTGTGGGGATTTGCAACGATGCTATGAACTCGCTGAATTTTGCTGTCGCGGTTACTTCCTTGCAGAAGTTTTTTACCTATGACTTTGCAGATGTCTACTTGGTATTTGTTCTCTACTTCCTATATTGCGTTTGGCTGAACTTAAAAATGACTTTTTATTTTGCAGGAAAGCTGTAAAATGGTTTTATCAGATCATTCCGATTTCAACAGGATGACGAGACTTTCGGTACAGTCCAATTTTGAATTTGTGATGGACAGTTTTCTGCGTCTGTTATCACCTTTCATGCCTTACATTAGCGAGGAACTCTGGCAAAGGCTTCCTAATCAGACCTATCCAGTGACAAGTGTGACAATTGCTGACTATCCCACATTGACTACTGTAAGTTTATGGAACAAGCATTGAATATGGAACAAGCATATGGTATTGAATACTATAAAGAATTTTTATGGAAACCCAACAAAACAATCACTTTACTGTATGTATGACAGGATTCTCCAAAGGTTATAATATGAGGGCTACTCCGTTCAGTTAACACATTCTCATGAGCCAGAGAAAGAAAATTAGTTTTATAGTTGTATAATTTATCATTTATTTATATTTAATTCCTAATTTAATTTATTGTGTATATACAATGGTGCCTCGTAGTTCGAACGCCCCTAACGGCGAACTCTATATAGCAGAGAATTCCATTCGTGCAAAAAAAGCGCCAACTGCATAAACGTCATGTCATCTCTTGTGCGCCCAATTCGTCTCTCGCTCTCACTGTGAAAGCATCCATGACATATCGCTACTCTTGTGTGTTTTAAGTGCCCTTTTTGCCATATTTGTTGTGTTTTTGTTTATAATAACCCCAATCTAATAACCATGGTATCCAAGAAAAGTGTGGAAGCAATGTAGCGCTTTAATGCACGGCAGGTTTGTGATCGTCAGCATTTCGGAATTGTGGTGAGCGGTCATAATCTGACATCTGACGCGGGAGATTTTAAAAAAGACACTTTGTTTCAAACTGTGGCAGAACTCATTTCAGCTGGTCTTGATACTTTGTTAACAGTGCTAATAAACATCAGAGCTCATAATGCGCGGCAGTTAATAAAATTATACCTTTGGTTAGACCAGCACGAATTTTTCTAACGACCTCGAGTTAACTGACTTGAAGCCAAATAGGCCCTTTTTTGTTGGCAAAAAAACACCTGTTTAATTGTCTTGTAAGAATCTAGATTGTGATTTTCACACTTTAACACAGTTATGTATTGTTTTGTGACTTGAAATACTGAGTTATTTTCACGTTTCCATTTTTGCATTCACTGAACCATGCATGAAATTTTTTAGCACAATTTCCGGGACGCTGATCTTGAAATGGCTGTTCAAACTTCAATGAATGTAGTTCACAAAATCAGAGAAGTCAAACAGTTATTTGGTGTTTCTGCGAAAGCAACACCTGACACTGTTGTCGTAACTAGGTGAGTTACTTAAAGTTTTTTTATTCTAAATCAACTTGATAGAGAAACGGGAAACTGAGCTGTGGGCGTTGTTTTTAGTGAAAACGATGCAATCAAGTCTTTGGAAAGAAACAAACACCTTTTGAAAAGTTTAGCACGAACTGGGGATATCAATTTCGTTCTAAATAAAGGTTCTTCTCAGGCGGAGGATATCTCCGGTTCTGTCTCTTATGCCGTGCCGGACGATAATTACGACATACAAATCTTTCTTCAATTGAAGGTAGGGTTATCAGATATCCTCTTTTATCCATATTTCTGGTAACAGATTAAGGTTATTTCCATGTATACGTTATCGAAACGATTTGCACACACAGAATGGAAAATACGTGTTTATGTTATGATGACAAATTACAGTAAAATTCTGAAGTGTTTTTGAGAAGTTTTACAATTTGTAAGCTTCGTTTACATTATTTTAAGCTAAATATGAACATTTCGCTTCAACTGTTCTCACCGACGTTTAGTAAGTGTGGTTTTCAGCTTATTTTTACTGCTTGTTTTGAGAATATAAAAGCCAGAACTATGTTTACTGTGTAATGTGTGACAATATCCTATTTTTACCAAGTTCTGGTTGTGTGGTTGCTGGTTCATTTATGGCGTCAAAACTTACAGATACAGATACTATGAAGTAATTTGTATTCTTATAAGTTGATAAATGGGATCCCTACTTCTAAGTCATTAAACCTTATCATGTTTTGGAGTTGCGACAATAAAATTTTCTTCATAAATGTGATTTTGTTTGAGAGTTGTGACGAGATCATTTTTTCAGAAATCATGTGTGAATATATTTCATTGCATACTTTCTTTTGTTAATAATTCTTTAATAATCTCTTAAACGCTTACGCGAATCTTCACCTGCGTGCGAAGGTGTTTCGTAAAAAGTTGACAATGTGTTTATGACGTATTTGCTTTTGATAATGTTCTGTTTTTTTTGGAAACTATAATTCTCGAATTTCTTATTCTACTCTTCTAAGAATCATTTGAACGCTGATAGATATTGTGCAAATCTTCACCTGCGTGCGAAGATGTCCCGTGAAAAAATAAACTATATTCAGGAGAGAATGACAATACAGTCTGGTGCAGTGAATAATCTACAAAAGAAGGTTAGCCACGCATATCATATACCCTGTAATTTTATTTAATCCAATGATTATTGTTGTCGGTCGATTGGTGAAATAAAGCTTAAGGTGTGGCTCCATTTTGCGGTACAATACAAATGGTAAACATTCACTTTTGTCAACATCTACACAAACGGAAGTGTTGTTGTTGTTACTGTTGTTAGCAACACTATATTTAGAAATATAGTTCGGGTGTGTTGAACTTATCGATCATTCTTTTATATTTGACTTCGTTGTTGAATACTGTTTCAGTTGATCGCCCATCAAAATAAACTTCAGGAAATTGAGAATTTGCTTCTGCAAATGGAGAAGTTGAAATAACGGAAGGACTGCTGCATAACAACTAATGCCAGCGACCGGGATTATGACTACTGTTCTCTTCCATTCCCAAAACACGCGGGTCTATCATCACCGTAAGTTTACAAACTTGTTGAGTGAATTGTAATGAATAAAATTGTTCACGTAAGATTCAAGTCCAGTTCATTCACAATTAAGTATTGTATTGTGGGAAACTGTTTTGTAAGTCGAAATGCTTATGTACATTGCAGGGGTTACTGTATTATACTCGATTATAAGCCGCAGCTTATATTGTTTTTATTTTCATCATTTCGTGAGGCTTATTATATTCAAAGGCGGCTTATATTTTTTTTACCTAATTTCGTGCGGCTTCCAAAAATACTCACGAATAGCGGCCCGTAAAGCAAGTAGCTCGGACAATGGTACTGTATACAGTAATCCCTCACCTATCACAGGGATTACGTTCCTGAGTCTCGCGCGATAGGAGAAAATCCGCGAAGTAGAAACCACATATTTCGCGCGCCTTGCATTTTCCCCTTACCATACCATTAACGTTCAAACTGTAATTGCTTGTGTTTAAGAATGAGTAAAAGGCATGCGTATACTGTGGAATTCAAAATGGAGGTCGTTAAGTTTGCAGCAAAGCATTCAAATCGAGCGGCAGGCCGAAAGTTTCAAGTAGATGAGTCAATGGTACGCCGATGTTAAAATAAATAAAACGGTTATATTGTTTTTTTTTACGGTATATTGGTATGGTGAGAGTATTAATTGTTACTTTAGATCAGGGGTCTCAAACATGCGGCCCGCCAGAACATTTTGTGCGGCCCGCGATATATTTTTAAATTTTTAATTCAACGTGCGTGTCGTTGTCAATCAAAATTGAATCCGGTATTTCATAAAATATTAAAAGTATCAGCTACCACTCACCTTTAACATACAATTAAAATGGAGTATTTTTTAGAACTCACGCTTACAGCTAAATTACTATTGTAATCGTTGCAGTAAAATATGCGAGTGTTACGTCTGTTATTGTGCCTTTCGGCCCTCGGATTAACTTGAAATTTTCATTTGGCCCTCGGAGGAGTTTGAGTTTGAGACCCCTGCTTTAGATCGTACTTTAACGTGTATACCGCTACAAATACACTCCCGTTAACAAGGGGGATCCCGCTATTCTTGTCCAAATATCAATAGGTCACGTGAAACAAACGTAAAACGACGGTTAAATGTTGCTCCTTAGTAAACTGTTTTATGTTTGTTTTCTTCAGTTACATAACATCTTTAGATCATCAACATAATCTTGATTTCACAAACTTACAAGCAAGCATTAAAGTCACAATCTTATTATTTGAACCGTTACCGTATATTTTATAACTCCACGTCTCAACCAATATCACGAGACTTATTTTTCACTCTCTTTCTCTATATATCACGTCAGTCTCCAAAAATAACATTTTCCCGCGGTTAAATATCATGTTTAGGAAGTGATTTTAGGGCTTCACATCTTTCCCAGCATTATACGTCAGTATATCATCACGGTATAACATCACCCGTTATCGTTGTATTCTCCACTACTATTTGGTCACAATTATTACCATCACTAGTTATCTGTCCAATCCCACTCCCTATACATACACTCACACCAGTAGCAGATTGGGCCTTAAAACAGGCTTGATCACCCCTCGCCTATTCTTGCCATTTCATGGTCCCGCTCAGTCGGACTCCACATCTGTATAACTGATTAGACTTCATCTTGAATTTAGTAGTTTATCATGCCATTATGTGCGATCTGGAACTGAACGCTAAACTAGGTCGGCAGATAAATCAACACGTACTGGAGCCAACCAGTAGGATATAACATAGCTTCCGCTGCTGCGTAGTTATAACGCCAAGCGAATCGTGTTTAGCATGGGATACCCAGGGATGGAGACAGTAGATTTCCGTGACAATTTTGCTCATTTTTATGCTGCCCAGCGGTAACGGATACCCTGACCTGAATTTTCTTAATACCTCGCGATCGACCGGTCAAAAACGTAATTTTTTTCCTTTGACTATGCTACTGTATCTGGCTTACCACCGAATTGCCAACAGTATGCTTTGTGGCGAGAATGTAACACCTTCCTCTTTTTTATTTGATATTTACAAAACACACAAGCATCAAAATGTTTTTGCTGCGCGCAATTTCCATCTTTGACATCGGCGGTACTTTTGCAATATCGACGCCGAAAGTTGGACACGTCATAAAGTTACTTGTTATGTTGTTGTGCTTCACTAACTGTGCACGACAGATACTTTACTTAACAACTGTTAAAGCATTGATTTTAAATTTATCCGACTTGACTTGATGGAAATTTTGTATCCTTTTAAGAATTCTGTTTGAAAGCGTATTTACTCGCGATCGACCGGTCGATCACGATCGACTTGTTGGCCACCCCTTGGATATATCATCACCCAACTACGAAGTAACATAATTCTGCTTAACATGGTAGTGTAGCGTTCAATTCTCGATCATGCGTTCGAACTACATACCGTGTCATTTACTATATACACTATATTACAACGCGCGAGTAAATTGGTAGTGTAGCGTTCAATTCTCGATCATGCGTTCGAACAACATACCGTGTCATTTACTATATACACTATATTACAACGCGCGAGTAAATTGACTCTTTGTTAACACAAGCATGAAACGAAGTTGAAAACATGTATTTTAATACGGATTTTTCTAGGACTATAAAATAAGCTCAAGCTAACCGACGTCGAAGTAACTAGCATTGACTGCTTTTATCGCATTTATTCTTGTTATTTTTACCTTAAATTATGTCTATTTACTGTTTAAGTAGTTTAGTTGTGTAAATTAGAAATGGGTTCTGATTAGGATCTTGAAAACGGGAGTAATTCATTACATTATTGGGATAATTTATTCGAAAATCGAACAATTCAGAGTTCGAGCGGCCTCCTGGAACGGATTAAGTACGGATTACGAGGCACTACTGTACATGTAATAACGTGCAGTTGTCGTGTAGCGCTGTTAAGATCCCTTCTCACACTGATTTTTTTTATCTGTACTCGAGGTTAGACAATAAATCGGTTTCCATATTAAACTACTAAATTCTATAATCTAGATGAAGTCTAATCTGTTATACCTACATAGACTGACGCAATAATCAATTACACTGATCTACAAGAAAATGTTACAAAATAAACTAACAACCGTTTCTATGTGATTCGGATGCGCTGATTTCAAATCTGGTGTCAGATTTTTTCCTATACGTCCAGATTTTGAGATATATGCGCTTTTTATCATTTTTGTGGACATATTTTACTAATAAAAAAAATAATTTCCTTTTCCCCCACCCCCTACACTTCAAAATGTTACTTGTTATCAGCTATATTTGGTTCGCTGATTTCAAATCGGAAGTTAGATTTTCTCCAGTACGTAGCGTTTTTGATTTATCAACATGGATGTATTTGACACATGGTAAATGTTGTAAATTTGTATGGTAAATACATGCAGGTTGATAAATCAAAAACGCGAGGTGCTGGAAAAAATCTGACACCAGATTTGAGTTCAGCACATCAGATATAGCTAATAACAACTAACATTTTAAAGTATAACGGAGAAGAAAAATTTTCTTAATTTTTTTTTACTAGTAAAATATGTCCACAAATGTTTCATTTGTAGATCAGTGTTATGATTCATCCATCAATAGGCAGGGATAATGAACTACCAATTTTCCAGTACAAGGGACACAACCATAAACTAACATCAAATCCACACTCAACCACACACAAATGAGTGTGATACTCACGGAACATCCTCTCTCGTAATCGTGCATTTTAAGGTGACTACATAAGAAAGGACTATTTAACATCAATGTACACCATAGTAGGTCATTTGGAGAACAGAAATATGCGACCATTATACTTCTTGCTTTTACGACAAAACATCCTATTAATTGCAATAACACTACAAATATTTTGATACAATGATCACTGAACACTGCTACAAATTATTGAACAATTTTGTTACGCACAGTTTGTCGAGGGAAATGTAAAACACTAAATTTCTATCGTTGCCGTCATTATGTGCGACCGGTAACCGGAACAGCTTTTGAAAATAAATAAAAAACCGGAACTCAACCTTAACAGTTGAATGACCCAAACGACTTTTCTTTGCTGTAAAATTCAACAAATACAAGCCTACCAAACAAAATTCGAATCAGGAGTTTCAGAATGGCACTGCTCCGGATTTGTTACAGCGTAATCACCATATCGTTCTTATGAAAGCCCTTACTGACTGTGATCTTGACTCCAAGCGCTAAATGGGCCTTTGTGCCGGAAAAAAAATCGGGCTGACCGTCTTAACCGAATTCAATAAAAACAAAGTTCAACCGAATTCAATAAAAACAAAGTTCAATACATGTATTTTGATAGGGATTTTAACAGAACTATTGAATCAGTTCAAGCAAACGAACGTCGAAGTAACGAGATTTGACTGTATTCAGTGCATGTGTTATTTTTTTACCTTGAATTATTTATCGAAATGGATTTGGACTGGGGGCTGGGAACGGAATAATTCACTGTCCATTATTTCAAATGGGAAAAAATATATTCATACCTCGAAAAATTCAGTTCGAAGTTCTCCTGCAACGGATTAAGTACGAGGCACCACTGTATATCGTAGGCACGGTAAAAACACGTTATTTCTGAGGTTCGCTACTATTCGCGGTTTGGATATTGCTCACGTATCGCCTGTAGATACAGCGGGGCGACTGTATGTCGCGAAAACTGTGTTAGGGTAAACATACAAGCAAGCGAAAAGTAAAACTTAGTGGGTTGAAGTGGGTTCACCATGTGTCATGTGCTAGTTCAATGTGTTGCCAACATATATATATATATATTACTGTCGTCCAATTCTATCGTCTCAAAGCAGGGCTACCATCTGCCAATAAACAAAATTTTTAGGAAAATCGGTAAATTTTAGGCGAGGAAGATCAAATCACTTATAATATTTTTCATCAGAAATGATCTGCTTCAGCAGTCCTTTGTCCGTTTTCTTTGGAAATCAAATCGTGCTTTTCATAAATTTCGGTTAACGGGAAGGGGCATACTCTCTACGTCTGATAAGACAAACTCAGCACGCGAATCAAAACTATTATGCTTCTTAGGAATGAGCACAATAATATTTTCCAATACACTTCTCCTCAAAATAAGCACAAATCTTGGGAATAGGCACGATTTGACAGCCCTACCTTTAAGAATAGCTTTTTTGGAACTCACAAAGCAAAACACAAACAAGAGCCGTATATTGGTTTTATGGTTCGTTGTGATTTATTATGTTGGTTGATTCGCGGGGAATATATGACACGAGACTGACAATATACTATTACCTTCAAATGGAATCTATTTTTTTTGCAATGCAACAAATTCAGAAAATGGTTTGATAAAATAATAGTAGAATTTATGTATGATGATTTATATTTCACTGAATACCGAGGTTACTTCCGATAATCTTCGTTTTCGCGCTTAGTAAGAACAAAATTCGCCTTGTAGTGGCATGTATTTTTTCGAATTCGGAAAATCGTATGTTCGTTTTGTACTAACCANTAAAATGATTTACTAGTTTGATAAGATATCAATCCGTAAGTTTGTACTATATCGAAAAAAGGTAAGGTAATATTTTAGTTTGAATAGCAATGTACAGTGGTGCATATGTTGGTAATCTATCTTCTATTGTGGTAAATTTTCAACGTCAATTTATGATGATAATGAATATACACTCGTCCTCCGTTATAAGCGAACCTAGATTGTTGTTCTGATAGTCTGCCTTCACCTTTTCCTATGTTTGATGACCCTGACGACCCGCAACAACCCTCTCCATGTGGCCCTGCCCAACTACCCGTCCCCTACACACCGGTCCTCTAAATGATTACACTTATTATTATGTTTTTTGATATAGTTAGTATCTTAAATACTGGCATTCTATTATTTATATTGCCTTGTGGTAATGTATTTGTGTCTTTTTGGTACGAAATGGTGGCTAAATTATGATTGTAGGTTGTTGTACGAACGAAGGCCTATTATATCCATAGAAATAAGTATTTACACCAGGGGTCTCCAACACGCGGCACGCGGGCCACATACGGCCCGCGAGGCTATTTTTTCGGCCCGCGTCATGGTTGAGAATTTTCCACAAAAAACTAAAATAGTACGATGTCAACTATGAGTAAGTTTTATCGTGTTGAAAGTTAACAAATCAGCCCTCCGCACACGACTAACGGACGAGCATTTTGCATGCTGTCTTAAGACTAGCAAACCAACGCAAAATAAGGCCAAACATCGAGTCTCTCACCGCTACAAAACGGTGCCAAATATCAAGCACAAGTAAATGAATATGTTTCATGTCTCGTTTGGTGTAAGATTCAAGTGTAATTTCAACAAATACATTCAGATTTCTATTGTTATTTTTTGTGTATCAATTTTGTACCTAATTTGTTGGTTCGTGGCCGGCGTCGTCAATAAAGTTTAAAAAATGGCCCATGACATATTTTGAGTTGGAGACCCCTGATTTACACTATGCGAAGTTATCTCAGAACGCATCCCTCGCATATAACGAGGGACTGGTGTAGCAGGTTGAAGCCATAAGGTTGTACAATGTGGGGAATGCTGATAAAAAGAATGACTCCATCCATGACTCTTCCCATCGTGTGATTTTGACGAAAGTTTCGAAGCTCACATACTACCATTAATAATACTAATTTAAATCTATACTCAATATGAAATAATTTAGTTTGTTATGATACCAAACAGGCAGCAAAATTTGGTATCACATTTGTAATCGCTATGAAAAGGGGGGAATAGTTCAGACCGGATCGTACAAACCGCACAGCATTTTTTGTATGCGACTGGTGTTTGATGAATATACTTGTTTTGTTGTGTGCTGGATAGAGATCACGAGTGCGTTTTGCGTAGAACTGACGTAATTTTAAGGTAAATTAGAACTTGTTGTTTTGTGCCATATCAAACCCTTGGCACTCCTTTTTTGTATGTACATTCTTATAAAAACGAGTAAACGTATTTGTTGTAGTGAACAACATTTAAAGTAACAGACTGTGTATGGTTACGATTCATCAGCGTCACTATGGAATGCAATATCTTTGACTGGTATATGACTAGTTCCATGTCTTCCATGTGGAATACAGTCACAGCTCTACCTACACCAGGGGAGGACAAACTTTTTAGGGTAGAGACCGCATGCGGTTAAGTGAACATTTTGTTGGGCTGCATGTATTTTCTGAGCACACTTACACAATTAAATTTTTGTTTTCAAATAAGTGTCTTATATTTAATTAATATATTTTTTAAATTTAAAAATCGAAAATTTAAGACTAACTAACTTTTGATCATTAAATTTTTCTTTTTTTTTGAAACTTCCTAATGTGTTACACCGGGCTGCATGCTACACGCGACTCTACGTTACTTTTCTTGGGTTAGCTCTGTTGAGCAAACGTTATTTTATCCGACCTCTCGTCACTCAGCAGCGTCCCTCGGTATATTGAAAAAACGTGGAATAAATACATTTTTGCTCAAAGATTTTTCGTGAGTAATTCCTTGACCCTGGTGCTTCCAGGCGTAAGAACAAAAATATTTTTTAATATTCCTTTCGGCGTGTTGTTTACGAAAATTGTTATGCATTTGTCGTTATATTTGAGGAATGACTTATCTCCGGCTTATGTTAAAAATATACTCACGTGTCAAATGACGTAGTACGAGGTGTTATTGTGGTGTTGATTACCAATCCTCTTTGTACATTGGTTCCATATGAACTTGCATATATAGTGCATAGGGTACTTTTGTGAAGAGAAGCCTATCTGATATGACTAAGCTTTCGTGGTACGAATTGTCCTTGAACAGCGAAATCTAATTTATTTGCGAGGGAGAAATATTTTCATGTAATGGTATACGGTATTCCCTGTTTGAAGATGTTTTCTCATCTATGCTGTCATTATCATATGAATTCGTGGGTAACGAAGAGACCGGCCTTTGAAGATAAACACTTTGGAAATTCCCGTCTCCATTATACGTCATCAAGCTGACTAGTCAACCTATATATTATTTGTATATAATTAGATGTGTATACGTATATTCATGTTAATATACCCTACTATCAACCTGGGAAAATGTAAATTGCATCAAATATGCTCGTGATTCCAATATAAATGATAATAAAGTGGGACCTCGTAGTTTGAGTGCCTATAACGTCGAACGCTTCTGACTCCGAACTTCGAAGTGAAATTTCATTCGGAGTTCGAATGATGCTTCGACGTTCGAACTGCGCGCATAGTGAAAAAATGAGCTAGCTGTGTGAACACTATATTTTTGAACCTCGTCGAAGAAATGAGCTTTGACTGTATTCAGGGTATTGTGTTGTTTTTACCTTGAATTATGTGTATTTGCTGTTTAAATTTATCCAGATGGATCCAGATTAGGGCCTGGGAACGAATTAATTCATTTTACATTATGTCTAATGGAAAACATTGATTCGTACCTCATATAATTCAGAGTTCGAACGGCATCGTGGAACAGATTAAGTGCGCAGTACGAGATTACGAGTAATCTCATTTCATTCGGGCTTTGCAGGCAAATAGAAGATAAATATCCCAAATATATTCTTCATCAAAGTGGGATTAAGGTAGTACCGGTCATGTAGCATATTGACCATACGGATCTTGAAAAAAAAAATCAAAATCAGCATTTGCTGATTCAATTTTTCTTGATTTTTCATTCCAGTGTCTTGCTGTGCGTAATTCATCAAATAAGCTTCACCGCGTACCAAACGCAATAATTTATGTTTGATAACGCATTCGCTACTATTACTAGTACGTCCTGGAATGTATCCTTCTTATTCTAATTCACGGTTCATTGCCAAAAACAGTGAGGTAATACGAAAATACCCAATTCGGAACTTACAAGTCATTGTTCTAGAGTTTTCTTCGAAGAACTAGTGTAATTGAATCTGATATATCAATGCAATGAATTACCCGGCAAAATAAAAATCGTCAAATGACCATGTCGGACGGATTAAAAGATATTTTTGTGATTCATCTGATTATTAAAGTCGAAAATTTGGAACTGCAAACATATGAACCAAATCTGACACTTTCACTTTCAACCGTTTGGCTTCCAGAAACTCTGTGAATAATAATAATAATAATTATAATACAAAGCAAATATAATTCAATTCGGTTCCACTTGTAGGCAAAAATTTCTTGTACTTTTATTGGTAATGTATATCGTTTTATTAGAGCAGTGGTTCCCTAACTTTTTGAGTACGTGGCCTACTTATTGAACCAACTAAAGACATGTGGTCCAGTTGTTGCAAAACAAATGTTATTGCTTTGTTATTTCCGTTTTCACGCAAAGTTTTGTCAAAATTTTACAACCACTGAACTGGAATAAGCATTAACGATTTTTTAAACTTTGAAAAATACAGAAAATGTCTTCGTAGCCCACTACCGTGTCATGACCGACAGTTTGGGAACCACTAGATTAGAGCATTGTTTACTGTTTTTTTCTTCAGAAATTCCCATCAGTAGATTCCAAAACATTTGAACTTACGCCTTCCTTTTCATGCCCAATCGATAGATTCCAAAACACTTTCACTTACGTGCTATTTTTATGCTCAAACAAACAAATTTTACGCGGAAAAAAAGTGCCATGTTGGTACCAAACATCCCAAACAAGGTGCAATAGGATTACTGCGAGATCACATCGATTAAACGTAGATATTATATTGCCACAGAAAAAACAAGAAAATGATTTCATACGCTTAGGTTATTTTTTCATAATCCCATGCTGATACTGAAATTGGATGTGGAATATGTTGATTAGTGGAAATACTGCATTCCAAAGCAGGGTTCGGGTCTGATGAAGAAATGCGAAGTGTTTTATCACTTACACGTTTTACATTTATCAGGTATTGCTCTGTAGCATATTGCATTGTACAGCCCTGTGTTTTGTTCTGCTTATTAAGAAAACAACGTCTTTGTTCCCTGGGAAATGGAATATTCCTCTGTTTAATCGCTGCGTCGCCATCGCCTTTCAAATACATATTGATGCTGGAAGGTACAATGAATCAACGGTAACCGAACTTTCGAGTTGACTTACACCTAGCACGTAGATTCAAACTAGCAGAAAAATAATCCGTGACTGTATAGCGAGGCCTTGAACACATGAAACTGCGTTATTTTCAGTACCCAATCTAGCTCAATGATTTTGTGTGTTAAATTAGCGCGGTATACGGCACTGCCCAGTTGTAAAATTATAACAGTAGTGTTCTTAGATCCGAATGACTATAACTATCAACCTGGACGACAAAAAGTGGAGAATTTGATCCGTTCCTGAAAACAGGTCTGCGAATCAGCGCTAAACGGAGTGCTAGTAACAATAGTGTATATCAGATAAGTTCTTCAAGCCTAGGTATTCTTGGTGACATATAAGCATATAGACTTTCCCGACATGGTGGATTAATGGATTGTACTGGTAATATTTCTCGCTACGGAATTCGAGTTGTCCACAAGGGCTATAGCGAAACAGTGCAATGCGGGTTCAGGCTTAAGAGTGAAATTAGTGTATATTGTTCCCATTTACGCTTTGAGTTGAACTTAGTTTGGCAAATAGTTGAAAGGATGCAAAATTATTTAATCTTGCCGTTGTGTTCACTAGTCCACTAGCTATACAGGGTCTTGAGCGTGCAGATGATGCGTGGTTCGTCACGCCCAGCTACGACGCATTTAAAAATTGACCCCCGAAATTATGCCTTTTTTATTTTCTCGATTTGTCTATGAATAGAATAATAGATACCAATTGTCAAGAAAACTCCACGAATGGTGAACAAAACTCACTAGGTTTTGTAGCCAGCGCCAGTCACGTCAGGTTCGAAATCAAGCAGAGGCCTTTTTTGTCTTTTTACTTTCTGCGGTTAGAGAAAGATAAAAAGCAAAAGCACGAAGACAGTAACGAGATTAATATATAAGGAAGCCCCCGCAGAACTTCGAAATAAACATTCGTTCAGGTATCATAGGGTTCGAAGAATCCATGGCGAGTGTTTATTGGTATTCGGGACCACCCATGTTTCAACGCGAGAGATATATATGTTTAGGCTGTCTGAATTTTTATCATTTCTATTCCTCCACTTCTTTCTGATTCAGATATCGTATGCTTGTCGTTCTTTAGTATGAGTTTGTACTACAAAATTCATTTGAATTTTAGGTTTCGCTTGTTTTGCTGCATTTTAGCATGAGAATGCATGCAACACTCGGGGCCGGAATAATATAGTACTTAAAGTAGCCTATGTAACTGGCCCCGCGCTCGGCATCTCACGATCTTGTCGGATAATTTCGTGTTTCAGTTTTCATAATCAACTGAACAGAGATTTCGTGTAGTATTTGGTATTAAACGGTCTTTGTTGGCAATTTCTTAATGCTTTTTCAAAATCGTTAGCGGTTTATCAACCGTAAATTATGTATGGTACGTGTTTTTGATAGATGTTTCTACGGACTCTGCATCAACTTTATCCGCCACTGTTTACACTATCAACGTTTAAATTGTATTTTTTTTCACAATTTAGTTCAATTTTTACTTTTTATCGTGGCAGTTACTACTTTAACGTGAACGCCGAAATCGAAATAGAATCATCATGAAGCTGCTATTGATGCTTGTCCTCTTCTACTTCATGGAGGAAGCAAATTGTCAAGGTAATGTTACAGCCTACATTTTCTGCTACTGCAATTCTTTTTATCTTAAAATTAACCAGTTGAAAGCAGTTGCTAGAACCTAAGTTCACATGAATTGCAAGTGACTAATATTACAGCATTTTTTATTCACGAGTAGTGAATTAGGATTTTATGAAAACGAGTTCCATTCTGATCCAGTAGCGTTGCGCTTTTATAGCATTGTCAAATAAATCCATGACTAATATTTGAATCCTAAAAGTGCTCAACATGTGAAGGACAAAAATTAAGGCGTTCTTCGCCGCACGGAATAAATGTGACTGCGGTGGCAGTGGGGAAAAAAGGGTTTTAGGAAGTTGGTGCGTCAGGATGAGGCTGGAACGGAAAGAAGTGTAGATGCTATAAACTGGGAACTGAAAATTTCAACTCGAGAACTCGGTTCCAACTCCACCCATGGTCACGAGTTGTTGTAATGAGACTAACCTAGTAACAGTACCATAGTCAACATGTGTGCATTGGTGTACACGCCCCTCATTGCCTAGCTTATTTATTAGCGTAGAAATGGCGACAGTAAAGGAATTCTTTTCAATTTTTTGTCAATGCAAACCATTTCCTCAACAAAACCACGCGCCATTCCGAAATCAAAGCCGTACTAATTCCAGCAAACAATCGTTGAAAAACAAAACGAAATATGAAATTATTTACGACGATTATTCACTCAGGCGAATATTTCGCGATATGCTCGGTCGGTACATCCTGTGACATTGGCCGATATTCCGGTAACAGTATTTTCATCCTTGGAAGACAAGTGCTGTACTCAACTTCTGGTTTAATGGCCGAACTTCGTTTGTGATATATATGAAATTAAATTGCATTCTTTCTTTTTAGGAAATCTGAATATACAATTTCCTCCCGGGACAGACTGCGATGCGGCAAAAACCGCTTTAGCGAGTATCGGAATAATCTTCCAAGGTAAACTCTTTGCCACACATTGGTAACAGGTTTTCTAATTGTAACTTGTTCATTTAGGCATATTTGATTTTTACGACGTGCTTTTGTTTGTGCACAGATTTGAACGAATGTACAAGTGCCGACAGTTGTCCCGAATATTCCACTTGTGAAAACGTAGATTGCTCTTTCAATTGTAACTGCACCGACGGTTTCACAGAGTTAAGGAATGCTTCGTTTCACGACCGACTATGTAAATGCATGGGTTAGTAAGATTTTACCTTATTCTAAGTTGAATACATCTTTCGACATGGCAGAGGGTGAAGATAGTTTCCGTATCACCGAATAGTCTAAAACTATATATATGTTGAAAGTGCTTATGTCAGAGAAGTTTGTAGTTCTGTAATTCTATACGTAAGTTTGGTGTCACGGGAAATTTTTCAGCTCACCATATCGTTCATTTTTGCAAGGTGTAGCGAATATTAACGATTTTGTTCTTGTTCATTTGTTAGTTGTAAATTTGTATTTGAACCAAGCTATCCTAAGGGGCCATATGACTCCCGTTTGAGAACGACTGTGTTATTTACAGTACAAATATTGGAATTTTCTTACGTCCCGTTTGGTGAAGGGAATTGGTGATGCATCAGTTCTCTCGTGTGGTTGTATTGCGTTCAACAACTCAGCTTTTCACAGATGACGTGGGATAATTTTGTAACTGCAACCAGTATAAATCTTGGGTTTAATGCCGTATACATACATTCTCCTTGCTCCACAATATTTTCAGTGGGGGTTTGATGCAGTGCTGTTCTTTGGGGTCACTGATAGTCATTTTATTTTAGTGGAAGTACAATATGTAAAATTTAACTATATCAGTGCGCCTGCAACAGACCAACAGCTTGTTGCTCTATTTTCTACCTATCTTAAATTGAATTTAAACCTAAAGGATAAAACTACCACTACAAGGTACCAAATATCAATAATGCGGATTGCGCTAGCGACCTTATTGTTCACCTTCCCTGGATCCTTGGTGGCTAAAATAAACGTTAACTTGAATACTTGTCGCAGGAATAATGAATGCTGCAAAAATGTAGGTATAGAATATTGGTCGCATGTGATGAATGCGGCGAGATTGTATTTATCCCCCCAAGAGATCGATCATTGTCGGAGAAGAGAAAACGTGGTCACTCAGAAGCCTTTTTTAAATTTAGTAACCCTTACATATGCTAGGCCTCGAACTAGCCTAACCTGATCCTGCAATTGGTTTTTCTCATATATGAATATATTGGTATGGTCCACGTTCAGTTGACCTTCACTGAGGCGGTTTTAGATTTTGAATGAAATTAGGGTTTGGTAAAAGAATGGTAATAGCACCGTAATCAAATTCTTGGTTCGTTGTTAGGGTGAATGGAATAAATAAATCCTTCCCTTGTTCTCCTTAAACAGTCTCGATCCACAACATACACCTGCTCGTCATGCTTCCTGCTGCTTCGTGATAAAGTGTATGATATTCGAACACAATAAGTTATGAAGTGTAATCAATGAATGATTCATGGTTCGAATATTGTGAAATGTTGTCTATGTAGGTGAGGAGTTGCGGAGAATATTAATTTCTTTTCTGCACTAAATATTTGCATCAAATGAATGAACTTTTAAAGTAACCAGACAATGATGTCAATTTCTACTTAATACGCTCCTTGTCATGGGTAAGAAGGCTTGAAGCCACTCCTTAAATGTGAATTACCAATGACAAATAAGGTTCAACAACATATGGTGATATTCAGCGTGGATATCAGTAAACGTTATGTAACAATTGTGTTTTGTTCGGTTCGCTATGAGTCCGTTCCGCCGACTGATCTAATCATAATCCATGCGCTCAATGATAACAGCGTTGCTAAGAACGTAGAACAAACACGACACGTCGTCAGGGCGTTGTTGTTTGGATAACGAAATAATATTTTCACGCCAAAAAAATCAACGGAAAAGCAGCTTATGTTCTTTGTAAAAACTTGTCTTCGTTTGTGTGCAATAAGTTAGATATATAGATATGCTCCGTTACTGCTCAACCGGCCGTGGTAACCCCAATTTCACGTGACCCATGGAGACCATTACTGGATACCATTCAATCTTTCTTCTTAATTTTATTTCGAACGCGAAATGACAAATTAATTTTTAGCATTTCTTCAGTATTGATCCATACTAGATTCAAGATCTCGGAAGTATACGGAATACGAGACCACAAAAATTACTGTGTACAGTTACAAAACGATCGTTGACGTTCATAGAGAGTCATTGCGAAAGAAGTGACGTTGCGTTAAATCACGTTCTAGAGTTTAACTGTTAAAAAGTTCAACACCCCATCGCGTGATTCCAGAATTTGCTTAAAATCAGAGCACGTTTAACAATTTTTACTACACGAGTGAGATTGCAAAATTTAACGGAGATATGTGTGGTATTCGGGGAACTTTCCTGATGTGATAGATGAATGTTAACCTGTGTACAGGGTAGGGGTATCGACCGCTAAGGTATGGCCGACCCAGATGAGCCAATAAAGCGTCCCTATATTCCACACTTATTTGAATTACAATTTTTTCACAAGGAAGATGAAATAACCAACTAATTACATCAAAACTCATCTATCTGCTAAATGTATACAACGATCGAATTTAAACAAACTTTAACTTAATCGTTTCTTGAGGATTTATGGATAATTAATGTGGTTTCAATAGGGTGGCCATCTCCAAACTTTCAAACGCAGTCAAATTTCCGATAAGGAGGACATGCATATTTTTGGGTATAGATCTTACCCTAGTGGAACTTAAGGTCTCCGGATGTGAAAACTCGAATGAGTGGTAAGAGAACAAGAAGGGAACATATGGCTAATACACGTATCGTCGCAAATTAATTTGTGTATTTCAGCGAGGCGACGTAGTGAATGCTATTTTGTTCCGCGATCGTATTGCCAGTGGCTATAGCAATACCTTCTCGATATGAGTTACCTAAAACCACTTAGAGATCCAAAAAATATATATATACATCTGGTTGAAGTTTTATTGAAGATAACAATGCCACTATCATTCAATCTATTGTTAACACCGTTCGTAAATGCTACTCTATTCAGTCTAGTTGTTATGACAGAGACAGGTGTTTTACGTAATCTAACCTGATGTTTGAACGTCAGTAATTTCCCCGTGACGCACATTAGTGAAACGATGCGTGAAAAAATAGTGCGTAAGGTAATAAACTCCTGCATTCCGATCAGTTCAGTAGAAAAATCTTTGATACCACGAAATATTTTAAAGAAGTATCTTAATTTTGATAACTAGCAACGGTTCTTAAACCTTTTGGGCTGCGCCCTCATCTTTCTTTCATCATACATCTTACATCTTTCATAAAAATTAGCGCTCCCTTGACAGTACCAAATAAGCTTCCCGTGGGCCGCATTTTGCACACGGGATCCAGGTTGCACACCTCGAGCTTAATAATCCGTGTAAGACTTACACTGATTATTAAATAATCAGTAATTTTTTTATATTTTTTCAAAGCCTTCTCCTTATTGCCATTCACGCCCCCCACCCCATGCAAATCTTAAACGCCCTCCAATGTGGAGCGCCCCCTAGTTTAAGAACAAATCGAATAAAAAAACAGGGTAGTCCGGAATAACAGCGTGATACCATAGAGGTAACTCTATGGGTGATACTTACACAGAATTTCACAACCAACGATTCACCAGCAGATTTCCGAAGAAGCCTTAGTTTTTGCTTGACAGATCACTAGCCATGGTAACTAGTATTAGTGAAAGGAACAATTGTGTGGACGGGTATAAAAACTATGCATGCCTGAGTTGTGTTCTTCACGTACCGACGCTTTCATGCAGAGTAGCGTAAAATACTATCTTAGTTACCGGACATTCGGTTACAGCGAGATCTACTATTACGGAACGGCTGTTTGGAGGGGCACCGAATGTAGCAAAGACTTGATATGGCTACATTTCATGTCTCGCTCATTCATTAGTTTATATAGGCGCATTGTCACTTATTTATATCATCCGAACGAACTTATTTAAGTTTAAAACAATGGCCAACATGTTTAGTGTGGTCTCAAACGTGGCGGTACGCTGGAACTGAATTTTGATTTTATCGCCAACGGAAATCGAGAGAAAGTTTGATTTTTCATCCATGAATATCTTGAGACTAATGTGATGCGCTTTATATTGACTTATCGTGTATCCCAATCACGTTTCTAGGTCAGTAAACATCATTTTCATTTTTTCTCTAGATATCAACGAATGCAACGTAACAGAAACTGGTAAAGCAAACCCTTGTGAAAATTTTGCTTTGACAACATGTGCCAATACTGTAGGCAATTACACATGTGATTGCATCAACGGATATGAAAAGGATGCCAGTGGGAGTTGCGTGGGTGAGTGGATTTCATTTTGATACTTCCGACAAATGTGATGTGTCTGGTTTTAATACCAGCTTTTTCTAACATTGCTTACTTAAAGGACTCTTTGGCACCCCCGTATCTTAGCAAACTGAGAGTGATTTAATTTTATTGTGATCAAGAAAGAATATCGTTTATTTCCATGGAAAATAAGGCTTTTACCAATAAATGAATTGTTTGTTCGGTTTTATTTTCATCTTGTGATTTGCAGATATCGATGAATGTAATTCCATGAACGGCATGCTGCACAACTGCACCGTGAATAAAAAATGTAACAACATCGAAGGTGGCTTTACGTGCGTTTGTGCTGATGGTTTCAGAACACTAGCGAATGGCTCATGCGAAAGTATGTATTCAACATTGCCATTTTAAAGCTGGACAATAGGCTTAACCGACATATTTTTTATCCTGAACAAAATCGTTTATTTTAGATATTAATGAATGTGAAATCTTCAATACCGCAAAGAATGAAATAAATGTAATTCTCAACAGCGCAATCCAGAGCGAAATCGATACAGCGAGAATGGTAAAATTTAATCGAAATTAAGCTCGTTGAATTAAGCATTAGTGCCAGCTCAGTAGGTAAGATAGCCAAGTCATCTTAACAATATTACAGGACATAAAAAAATAGTTACTTCTTACTCTTAACGACATCTAATTGCCTAGATATATTGAAAAAATAAGATACTTTTTTTGCATACGTTAACGAGACGACTTGTACACTCAGAATGGTACCTTTATGTGAGGACGTCACAGGAATACAGAAAAATCATTACTTAATATTAAATTTGAATTTAAATAAAAGAAATAATATTTTGCAATGAAATTAAACTAGTATTTTGATTGCCGGGACTGAATGTAAAATTTTGAAAGTTCATTTTTTACTGAGGTTGAATAATTAAAACCACCCCTTACCACAACTCTCTATTCGTAAACATCCCTCATTTATACAAATACATACAAAGTAGGCCCTTACATACCTTACCCCAATAACGCCAACCTACACGGCAGTAGAGTAGGTTACACTTCTCTATATACAAGTTCGTTTGACTTGAGATGGCTGATGGGCACCATACAGAGCTTTATTGCTTATATCACGTGACGGAATGTGTATCGAAGGAGTGTATAATGCATGCAGATTGTAACAGCTCACTATCCAAATTCACGAGGAACAAATGTAAATTTTTAGAAAATAGTTATTATGTGAGGTTGCTTGCAATAAAGGTATAACTGGAAGTTAGTTGAAAATTTCGATTTCTGAGATTTTTGGACACTGCGAAAGCAGCAATGCAATCAGGTAATTTTTGTTTTCCTCCATATGAAAGCGTACATGGCATATCAAAATTAATCGAGGGAAAATGAAATATATAATAATTTAGGAAACACAACTTCGGAAACGATCCTGTGCCAATTTTTTTGGTTGGATGTGTGACATTTAAACGAATAATCAACTATCTTTCAGGGGTTGAAGGGATTCATTGACGAATACTCTGATGTAGTGTCCGGTGCTAACTTCAAAGGTCTATATCCAAAAGTAACTGATGGAGACGTGCTTAATGCAGTCAAAAAACTACCATGTGACTTCATAGCCACTTGTGCAGATAATGAAGGATCGTATACTTGCAGTTGTCCAGACGGTTTTACAATCGATACGAATTCAATCAATGAATGCGCCGGTAAGCAGCTAAATTGCAAATGCTCGCAAATTTGAGCGCATGGTATTACGATACAAAACAAATAGCTAGCGGGTTGTATCATCGAAACCAGGGTCAACTCAACTGTGTACCAGAACAAATTAAAAACCGCACGAGGCGGCCCCTTTGAACCGAGACTGTCTCGGTGAAACCGGGTGTCGCGGTAAGCTCACCGCACCAGAGTCTTTGAGAGAAATTTTATCCCATTTACTATGTCACCGAGACAACTTGCTTACGTAGGTTAGCACACCCTACATTTTCAAAAACAACAGCTACGAGTTGTTATGACATCATCAAATAATACAATTCAAATTATGTATATGCTATAACTAACACCTAAATCCAAACGTACTTGTACTTTAGGATATGTACCCCACCCTACTGCAGTACACGCTGTTCTCAATGGGGTCAGGTATTGAAGGTCTCAATTAATAAATTCATTTCAGTATGGTTAAATGGTTATTGTGAAAATATGGGCATTCATTATATTTATTATTTGTCGGGTGTGTGATATGATTAGTGTTGGATCTTGTGAATTCTCGGTCCCCTTTGAACTTCCGAGGGACCTCTTGGGGGGAGTTACAGTTAGTTGTGACCGAACACATCGCGTATAACATAGTTATGGATACCCAGATGATACCATAGAGATTTGTTCATTGAAACAAACTCATGGTGATTGGACAGACAACTCAATTTTCGTTAATCAACTCGAATAACATGGCAGACATGTTGTCAAATTTTCAATTACAAGCAAAAGAGTACATTGTAACAAGTGTATGTGTAGAATACTTTAGTATATTCTCAACTTCGTATTTCCTTTTAGATGTGGATGAATGCGTTGACTTTGACACAGCTGTTATGAGTATCAATGATGTCTTTTTCAGAGATTCTACAAACGAAGAAAAAGCTGCAGCTTTTTCAGTATGCATCATAGACCAAATAAATAGTGTTACCAGAATGAAATAAGACCAAAATATTATTGAAATAGAATTGTTGCATATTGTGTATAACAATATGTATGGTGTAAACTAAAGTTACACCGATTTAATCGACTGATAATCGGCAACCGAGATATCAGCAATTAAACCGATTAATCGGTAGTGGCATTTTTTTGGCGATCAATTGGTTTTGATGATTGGCAATTCTTGTTTTTCATTATTATTATTAGGCATGTATGCTGTAGCAAAAAAACCATAGGTAACAGAGAAATTCTGAAGACGTATTGGATTCATATTGGATAAACTAAGCGCATCAGTGTAATCTAACCCCTATTCCTAGTGCTCAAACGAGCTGATCTTCATTATGAATAGCTGGCGGCTAAATCATGATCAGTCAATTTGCTTCTCGGTACATCCCTAGTGTAAACAAGTTACATGAATGCAGGAAGCATTCATTACAATGTTGATGAATCCAAGGGAATCCAGAACACTCATGATTATTTTCTGTGAATTAAAACGATTTAAGCCTGTGAATGGTTACATTTATGGTTTGAATTTTCAAAAAATGGTATGATTGCTATGATTTCCCTCAGATCCTAACAAAATTTATTTAGATGGGAATTACAAAATTCAACGATAAAATTAGCTCTTTTGTAGTTTTAGATATTTAAAATTCGAAATAGGGCATAACACCAGAAATAGTGAACATTAAGTTCAATTCTGTTTTCACTACCCTTGTAAAATAATATCTACTTTGTTTTCTCAATTTAGTTCCTGGCGTCTTACCAACTTCCTTCATATGCGAATCCAGCAAATGCAACTGCACTGCGTTCACAAATCACTAGTGATTTTGGTATTACAGCTATCAATAACCTGATTTGTAATTTTTATGCAACATGCTCTAACACACTTGGGTCAGTGTCATGTACGTGTAAAGATGGATTCATTGGGGATGGCAAAATGTGTGACGGTGAGTATTTAGGTCATTTCTAGACAATGATATAAGGATTCGGTAATTAATCCTCACCTGAAATGCCTCTAATTACATTTTTGCAGATTTGAATGAATGCACTGCATTTAATGCTGCTAAAAGTAACATTTTAGTTTTACTGAATGAATCCTGCTCTGCTATGGAACAGGAGAGTGCAAGAACGGTAATATATATATATATATATATATTCTCTAATATAGAGCTTGTTAATAGAGATGCTGATTAGTTAACTGCACAATGTGGAAAGAGTAAAATTGTATGGTCACTTGGTGATTAATTAGGCTTGATTGACCATGTTTACATGTACCAAGCTCATGAAAAACAGGACCGATTCTTCTGTATGAGAGAGGATAGCGATTCAGAGTTAAAACTTGGCGTCATTACTCTGTATCAATCAATGCCCTTGCCTATTGACTTATTTGTGAAAAACATTCCCGTTGTGGTGAATAGTGAAAACTATTGTTAAATAATATCCCATTATTTTAGATAGCCCAAAATGTTCACAGATCACATCTGTAATTTTCCATTTGAATTCATTGGGATAAGTAACTTAGTATTGAGCAGTAGGGGGTGAAAGGGCAAATACTCTGGGTGTAAGCTTTTAGGGGTGCCAACAGCTCCAATAATATAGAAACTTTACCATTAATATAGAAACCATTATTTTATACTGTGAATATACATACATTTTATATGTTTGGCGGTTGTTTTTCATCACATTACGAGGGGCAGCATGATGGCTTTGCCATCACTTCTGTTTCCGAAACCCAATTAAGTTTATATGTTGAAGTGGGACTATCCTCGATATTTAAAAATTAAATTGAATTCGATTGGTAATTAAATATAACATATTTTCCAATGACATTGAACAGATTGTACAAGTAAAATTCGTGGCACTATGTGAAGTATTGATTTTTTTCCTGAATACTTTTCACCAGGCATTACAAAATTATGTTCCTGGATATATTGCAAAAAATCCTGCTCTCAATGCAGCTTTTCATCTCCGATATATGTTATCTGCTGTTGATGCAAACATTGGCAGTGTTATTGGTCTACTTGCCTGTGACTTGTTTTCTACTTGTTCCAATGAATTCAGTACTTTCGCATGTACTTGTGAAGGACCTTCATATGTATTCAACACAAGCAGATCATGTAAAGGTGAGCGATTTGAGATACATCTGATTGTTATGAATTTGTAATAGAATTCATATATTTTGGGTTAGCAGTTGCAGTTAACACAGCAAAATGCAATAGATAGTACTAGAATAGTCCATGTATATTTTTTCCACTGAAGAAACTTTGCTGTTAAGTTGTCATGACTATTGTAAGTGTTAATAATATATTAATTTGCTACAAAACATTCCCGCTAAAAAATGGAGGATATTAGCTGATTGTTGTCCAAAAAAAAGCTTGAAAAGTAGAAATTTTGAATAAACATGAGATGCTCATATGTGAGATATGATATAAAACACACAACTTCTGGATATGTCAATTATAATGAAAGTCTTGTCAAAATCCAATCCAATACTTTGGTTAAACAAAGATTTTACAACCGAGCAAAAAAATCAAATTCTTGTGATATCTGGACATATAAACAAATCCTTGTCTCAGCTTTGAAACGATTTCCAACCTAACTTAACCCAAACAGCCACTTTTTTCACTCTTGAATATTATGTTTAGGAAATAATATTATTGTAAGTTTTTTCCCTCATCACCGTATCATAAATGCAAGATTTCTTGTTTTACACCCTATTTATCTCTCGTGTTATACTGTATACTCGGTAGGCTTCAACCTATAATATTCAATACCATCAGAAATTTGCAATCAAAATTTAATTGCTACACATTTGAGTACCTAACCCCCTTATAGACAGAAAGACTAATAGAGAGGTACCGCATTTAAAAAAAAAATAATGTTCTCATTGTGAGCCTAACCGTCAATGAACACAGCATAGCATATTGTATATTTAGTTTTGTTTTACTAAAGTTCAGTTTAGTTTAATAATATGTGTTTCAAAGATAAAATTCAATAAAAATACATACTCATCCCGATTACGTTTACATATTAACATATTTTTAATTACGATAGAATAATTTTTTAAGAATTTTTGTCACATTCAAAATAGTTTGATATATAATATCACTGATTTGCAACTGTATCTGAAGTCCTTATGTAATAGATTTATATTGTATGTAAAAAATGAATATGTTTTTTCAATTCAAAGATGTGTCTTTCAACTTAAAGTGCAGCCGGCAGGACATGGGAATTTACATACCATAATCTATTCATTAAATTCCAAATCATACCTATGTTTTTAGATTTTAATGAATGCACTGATCCTGTTACCCACCCTTGTCGAAACAATAGCATGTGTGAAAATTCAGAGGGAAGTTTCGAATGCCCATGTGTTGATGGATATGAACCGGCTACTTCTGGAGATTCTTGTGAAGGTAGCGTAATATTGCATTATTTCAGGAAACAAATTTTTATACTGATTTAAAAACTTCAACACTACAACGTTTACAAATTTTATTGCGGCTAGTCGAGTTGACGTACATTCAGGCATAATTCGGGACTTTTTTATCATTTCAAACATCTAGGGTCAACCATTATCAGAGGAATAAATTGTCATTTCATCAACATATGTATTGTAATATTTTTAGATTGGCTAAAATATTGATATTTTGAGATTGTACTGATGCCTGATATATATACATTATGGTAGTTACAAGGCTTGCGTTTGAGCTACCTGTAGCAATTGAGTCCATTGACACACGCACACAATTGCGCAACATTCAAGAAGTTCCGGTAAATGTAATTGTTTAATTTAGATGTTGATGAATGCGCTACTGGAGGTGTTAATCGTTGCCATGCACAGGCTTCATGTCAAAATACAATTGGTAGTCACAATTGTTTCTGTAATTCTGGATTCTCTGGAACTGGAGAAGACTGTACTGGTGAGCATATCTGGTAATTTTGCAGAAATATCAATGAAAGAATTATTGATTTTTTTCTTATAGATTCAGTGGATTACTTCTTGTTGCTTGTTGCTTGAATAGCTATTCATGGATTTTATTAAAAATCAATACGTAATCCTTTCAGATTTGGATCCAGACATGTGAACATAAATCACTGTTAAATGGAATAAAGTAAATATTCACTGTTAGTAAAGTTTTAAACTTAACAGGGTCCCAATTATAGATGTTACAACATGGGAAAAATTTCTTACCGTAATTTCTTACCAGTCTCGCCTAGTACTCGATTTCTCGATAATGCTTCAACTATAAGTTTAATTAACTCTAAGCAATTAATTTAGATATTAATGAATGTGCTGATGAAGGTGTTGAAAATCGCTGCGATGTAAATGCTATGTGTGAGAATACAATTGGAAATCACACTTGCACTTGTAACAGTGGATACATTGGAACTGGAGAAATTTGTGATAGTAAGCATCTCTTTTAAATACTTTATTTGAAATGCAGCAATACCAAGTTTAATGTGAGAAGTATTAATCTTCTTGTCATAGATTCAGATAATTACTGTTAATTACAACCTGTCGAAATAGTTGTGTATAAACAGGTAATTCTTGCATATTTGGAACCCTAATATCTTGTGTGAATCAGTATTTTCTAATACATGATTGTGTTTTATTAAAATTCGAGCCATGAAATATAGAAATAGAAAATTAATATAATATTTATCATCTTATATCTAATATTTCTAATCTAAATACAGTTAAAGTCAGTTATAGGGCTGGTGGTACAGGTGCAGTTCCATTGTTTATGTACATTGCCAAGAGCAAGTGTCTGGTAAATACAGTCAGGAATTTAAGATTTATCCAGGTTATTGTAACAGTTGGTAATAATATAGGGGCACCCCAATGAATGAAAACTCCTCACAAAATAGTCTGTCCGTATACCTTCTAATGAAGATCGGACAATAACTTTTGTTAGTGAGTTTGCATGTGGAAGTAGCAAAAAAGGAGGACAACATCTTCTGTGGAGTGGCAAAGGTAACAGAAATCATTTGAAAATAGTAGTTGCAGTGCAGCATTAATTTCGAGTAAACATGGTGTCTCAGCCAGGCATATCACATGCCATATATTTGACAAGGTGCATGTTCAAGTGGTTCTATTACTCGGAGTATTTTTATCTCTTCTTTTCTATTTTGACTATTGACTACTACTTTCGGCAATTACAAGAATAATAATACTTTATTTATTTCTTCCTAATGGAATATATTTTATGTTTTCAGATATTGATGAATGCTTGGAAAATAGTACTTGTGATATCTTAGCGGATTGCACTGACACAGAAGGATCATTTATTTGTACATGTAATAAAGGATATGAAGGGGATGGGGCACCTGGAAACTGCATAAGTAAGTTCCATCATAAAAGTATTTCTTCTTTATTTTACATTTGAACTGAATGAATTTCAATGTGATTCAATGTTTCTTGAATATCTTTCCGAAATATCACTGATTTGCAACTGTATCTGAAGTCCTTATGTAGTTAGATCAGTGGTTCCCAAACTATGGTACGCGTACCACTAGTGGTCTTCCAGGTGGTATGCGAGCAATTCACAGACCCTGGTTATCTTTGCTCATACATTATTCTTGGATTCAACTGGCGTTTATGCGACCTGGACTTTCGTTAGTAATTCGAATTCATGGAAAATTGTTAGGTGTTTACCCCCCAGAAGCAAGCAGTCGAATTTCTTAGGCCCCAAAATTAAAAACTATTCCAATAGCAATCTGTAGCCTGAAAGGGAATAGAAGTAAATAGCTTGGCTAGGTACAAAATCTTCAAATCTCATCTACATGAAAGAATACGTTTCCGCCTATTCAAAATCGCATCTATATGAAACAATGTCTTTCCGCCTATTCACAATCTCATCTATAATACTGAACTACATCATACCATACTACTTTGCCTGCTATTGTATTGTGTCGTTAATGTAGTTATGTCAAAATTCAGTAAAAAATTGTAACACTATAAAAGAAGTAGAGGTAAATAGCATTCACACAGATATACAGTTGCCAACAGAAAATTATTAATAACCCGGCCACAGAGTGTTAGGACCGAGTTTTCTTTGTTCATCTGGTATGCATCTGGACTTTCGTGTGAAATTCCGTAAATATCCCTGGCGTTTAGCAGAGCATTTTGAAGTGTATCTCTTCTTAATGTAACAGCCCCCAGAATGTTTAGACCCGAGTTTTCTTTGTACATGCATTATTCTAATATGGATCTTGACCGTGTGAAATTTCATAAAATTTCCTAGCATTTAGCAAAGCGTTTACAAAAATCGATTTGTTCTTGATGTATGTCCATTGATAGCAGGGGGAAGGAGATTATTAGGGCCACTATTTGGAAAAAAATAACCTATAGCACATTCGTGCCGGAAACCGATCTCCATGCAAGTTTTCTGAGCACCAAGTCCAGAACAGCTTCTCCTTTATTTATGGGATTTGTGAGTGGAGTTTTTCTGAATGTAGGTGGTACGAGTACGCTGTAAAAGACGTCAAAATGGTACGCGAGTAGAAAAAGCTTGGGAACCACTGTGTTAGATCATCAGATATCTAGTATTTTCCAAACAGGTCATGGAGCACTGAAGCATTCACACTAGATATTATTAAGCAACTTTTATTCCAACTTGAATTATTATAACTTTGTATGGACATATCATCATGCTTCAACAAATTATCACTTTACCTTTATATTATTCTAGATGTTGATGAGTGTGAAACTGAAACTGATAATTGCCATGACAGTGCCACATGTACTGACACCGATGGAGGATTCGATTGCTCCTGCAAACTTGGATTTACTGGAAATGGCATTAACTGTTCAGGTACCGGTTTTTTGTTTCCAATAAGGGCACTATTTATACAGGCTTGTTGAGATTTTATAGGCTTGATTTATCAGGTTTTTAGGCTGTAATATTTGTGGGTTCATTTGTATTTTCATGCTGTATAGCGATGCTCAAATTGGGTCGTAATTAGAAAATTTATATTCCGTATGTATCAAATGTACAGTCAGCATCCGGGGAGACTGTTTGATTTATTTAATAGTCCTCAGTAACTTTAAAATTTTTTAATACCTTGCGATCGACCGGTCAAAAGGTAATATCAAAATGTTTTTGCTGCGCGCAATTTCCATCTTTGACATCGGCGGTACTTTTGCAATATCGACGCCGAAAGTTGGACACGTCATAAAGTTACTTGTTATGTTGTTGTGCTTCACTAGCTGTGCACGACAGATACTTTACTTTACAACTGTTAAAGCATTGATTTTAAATTTATCCGACTTGACTTGATGGAAATTTTGTATCCTTTTAAGAATTCTGTTTGAAAGCGCATTTACTCGCGATCGACCAGGTATTTATTCACGATCGACTTGTTGGCCACCCCTGATATATAGTATGTGTTATTTGCATTTTCCTCACTAAGATGATCTTTTCTGACTTGAATTCATGTACTGTATAATGTTGATCGACAGACTGTATATTGAACATATCCAGAGTTTTATTATGAATTGCCTGAACCCAGTTGCAATTTGATATTTTCTAGCATAAAAATAAATGTTCTTCATCGTTATATATAATCATTATGACAGAGAGAGAGAGTGAGTGGAGCAGTGCAAACTGACTTAGTAATTTTGTTATGACATGTGTATAAGAAATGACATGATATGTACTTCAATTTCTTACCATGATATAGAACTTGAAACCTGAAACGGTACATGTTCATTAACTCTAATCCATTGATTTAGATATTAATGAATGTGCTCGTGGAGCTGATAATCCCTGCGATTCGAGTGCTTCATGTAGCAATACAGTTGGTAATTACACTTGTACTTGCAATCCTGGATTTTCTGGACCTGGAGAATTTTGTGATGGTAAGCATCATATCTTTAAACTATTCTATCCGGAATGCAGCAGTACCTAGTTTAATAAAGGAAGTATTGATCATTTTGTTATAGATTCAGGGGATTTCTGTGAACTCCAACCTGTTGAAATAGTCATTTGAGAATTTTATAAAAATATATATATAATCCTTGCATACTTGAGACATGAGTCTCCAGTGTAATTCAGCATCCATAATATAACAAGCAGGAAATCCAATGCATAAAATAATAAACTTCACATAATATTAATAATTAGCAGATGTTAGAAAAAATATGTGAAAGCAATTGTATAAAGTAATTTCTGAAAAAGAAAATACATTTCAAAGGAAAGATAATAAATTTTCTGAGTGAATTTGCTTGTGGAGGTGGCAGAAGAAGAGGGTAACTCCTGTTGTAGAGTGAAAATAGTAATAGTGGCAGTATAAATTCAACATAACTTAATGTAAACGAAATGATGATTAAAGTGCCAGCCATGCACATCACAGTACATTTCAGTGATTGGGTACATGTGTATTGTGTTCTTGTTCAGGGTTTTGCTGCATCATCATCCCTTCTTTTTCATTTTATTTATTGACTATTACAACTAACTGCCACTATAGGCATAATAATACTGTAGTTACTTCTCCCTAATGAAATAAAATAATATATTTAATTTTTCAGATATTGATGAATGCCTGGACAATAGTTCGTGTGATGCTTTAGCACGATGCAATAACACAGAAGGATCATTTTTCTGCATATGTGAAGCAGGATATACAGGGACCGGACTTCCTGCAAAATGCATGAGTAAGTTCCATTATAAGAAAAAAATTTCTTCATTTATCTATGCACTCAATAAATTTTAATGTAAAGTGAACCTTTGATTTAACTGACTAATAGGAGGGAATAGCTGGCAAAAATTGTAAAAGTTTGAATTACCACCGAAAGTGGAAATGACCTTAGCGAAAGCAATATAATTATGTCTAGCTTCTGACTGACACTCAGGCGCACTTTTTTTCGCCTCTTCCTCTTGAAGATATTGCTACTTAAAAAAGTATTTGAGTAACTATTAGTAAGAAAATTAGAAGTATTCACTGTGCTACTGTTACCATTGCCACACTGCCACTGTGGCTGAGAGCGATCACGAATGTGATCAAATTATCACATGTAAATCGCCCAAGTAGTCAACTACACAGTTTGGTCCGAATTTCCAGAAATCCGGTAAATCAGTGTCCATAATATTGTGAATCAAAAGTAATTCAATGTATTGTCCAGTGTCATTGTCATTTGGAAAAGTTGAAATTGAGGATGTCTATTATGCTCATCCATCATTGCATTACCAGTACAAATTTTATAAATAACACATACAGCACATAGCATGCCCTAGTTCAGTGTTTTTCAACCTCTTTTGAGCCAAGGAACACTTTTTGTATTGAAAAAATCTTGCGAAATTTCCTGAGCACGAAAAACACCTTAACTGGGAAATGCACCCGTCCCAGAAATATCTTGCAGAACAGCTGACGATCTTCCGCACTGGTTGAAAAACACTGCCCTAGTTAATGTATATAATCTAATCATGGGTTTATGTGGTTCCCTGTTAGGTCTATAATTTTGCTAATTTTGCAACTACTGCTTTCATCTTCCGCATGGCAATACAGTATTAAAAAAAGAGTATGCAGTAAAACCGGGCTCGTATTATGATTCACTCGTATTAAGAAGCGATTTTTTCAATCTGAATTAATGGAAAACTAATTAATCCGTTTCCAAAAAAACAAAAAACCATGCAAAATGCCCTTTTCAAGGTATATTTTTTTAATGAAAACGTTGGACCAAACAAATTATGCGACACTGCGAAATATCACTAAAACAAGAGATATGCAGCGCACAACAACCAGGCAAACCGACGCTTATTCGAGTAGCGGTCTAGGTTCGCTTTACCCAGGAGTTTTAAACGTTTGGACCAGATATTCACTCTGGCGGATTGTGTCCATTGCATCCGGAATCCATTGCATCATATTGTAATAAGCTTTTTCTTCTTATTACCACTATCTTTAGCACTTACTTTCTTCGGACCCGTGATTAACACGAAGAATAAATCGAAAAAATGCACGAAACACAAAAAATTCACTAGCACGAAATGCTCCGTATGTTATTGTTACGAGATAAACACCTGAATTAGGCGAGCGTAGGCTGCGTTTTGTGGAAGGAACGCGGTTAATTGAGCATGTGCTATTTCTTAGAATTCTTAGAAATCGATGACGTCAGCTAAAGACGCTATCTATTGCCTATCTTTACCTTGTCACTGTATGACGGTCGGTCGTACTGCGAATTTGTACTCGTCGTACGAAACAAAAATACTCACGAATGGCGGCTCATAAAGTTTCTTGTCATGCGAGTCACTCGTAATGCGATGTTCTGCTGCATAGTACGAAACATGTATAAATAATTATTACTTTTAATAATGTTGCTCTTCATGTTATCTGTTAGACGTCGATGAATGTACTTTGGGATCTGATTTTCATGACTGTCATGATAATGCCACATGTTGTGATGTACCTGGAGGCTTCACATGTAAATGCAACTCGCAGTTTTTTGGAACTGGTAAAGAATGCAGAGGTATGTGATCATCTTTATATACAACTGATAGAGTGATATCTTATGTAACTGGCAGTGTAACCTAACATTTGGAAGAAATCTGTATCAAACTCTACTCCCTATACATACGTTTTTACCTATAGGTAAAAGATCTATTGAAATTCATTCATATGCAATTATTATTCTTATTCCTTGTGGCAAGCTCTAGTAACCAAATGGTTGTACATAGTGTAAAATTTAATCAACACTTTCATAGTACATATGACTACAATGTTAGAATTTCTGACTTGAATCAGTTATATATTATTACCATGGCCAGGAAACTGGATATCCATATATCTAAAGTTGTTCTGTATGTATGTCTGCGAAACAAATTCTTTTTTCCGATACCTAACTCTCTTGTGCCAAACAATTCGACTCAGTTTTAACCTTCTCCAGGACAAAATAATATGACGTGACAGAGTCAAACGTTTTAATAACACTCTGTTTTGACATAGCTACAGTGATATTCAGCGGTCTGCTTAAAGAACTGATTGAAACAGAAGAACAGTCAAATATTCATTTCAATAAATAAAATGGAGTCGGTTAAATTTAAAATTGGATGACAGGACTCATACAATAAGTCTGCTAAAGTCCTCAGCATCAATATGATATTAATATTGATATTACTTAAACGGAAAGTGGGTAGAAAACATATAAATTGAACAAAAACACCTGCAAGTTGCTTCCTTTATGAAAAGATAAGATTTCTATATGTTGTAATATTTGATATGATAGAACTTTTTTTTTGCCTGTTAAATTTGGTTTATTCAAGTCGGTACATCATATTTATGTGTACTTTAAAATAGTACTATAATTTATAGGAAATATTCGAACAACATTCTTGATTGATTTAAATATTCTTCAAAATTTGGATTTATCGAAAGGGTTGCTCCTATCTCTGAAAGTTAGTCAGTGATGAGCACTTGTATAAAAAAAATTGATCACTTTTGTAAAAATCATAATCAATTCATAATCCCATGGGAGGGAAGCGTACATGTCTCTCATGCAAAATTTTTACCTTTGGTGTAAAAACTGTTGAAATTTTTTGTGGTCAAAAAGAAAGAGACAGTTTATATAGACACATGTATTTTTGGGATCGAGTGGAATTAATAAACAGTTTATGAAATAATAGTATTAAAATATCATGGAGTATTCACTGAATATTTCGGATTTACATTCTTATAATATTAAGGAATGTGAAATACATCATCCCTAATACAGGCTGAATTGAAAATTTGAATTTTTTTGTCCGAAACGATTTTAACACTATTCAGTGGTATAACCTGTTCACCTATAGTGATTCAGAAACCTTTGAAAAATTAAAATTACAAATGGATTACGATTTATTTGTAGTAAACCTTTCTTTAATTTTTCTCTCTGAAAGATTCCAGAAGTTGTGCTTCGCTATCTTTACTTAGAAATGCTATAGATGTGGTTCATGGCGGAAAAGATTCAACTGATATGACATTATTGGAAGCTAAAACGGTAACTATAGAGATGATTTTTTTATTCTCGGCTATTCATGCATGCAGTGTAATTATAATACATATTAGGCAACAGAATAAAAGAGAAATATAATTCTTTAGTTACTGGAACATTATGCCGAGGCGAAAGGCATTAACTTTACAGTATCAGGTGATTCGTTTCGGGCAATCAACAACATTAAAAATGATTCGGTGCTTAGTATTTACATTCTCAATGTTCTCGACAAACTTCCTTGCGATTATGTTACTGAGTCGTGCGATGGGATCATTGGCGGCTCTTTGGAGTGCACTTGTCCTGCTGGCTACATGGAAACCACACCTAATGAATGCAAAGGTAAAGCATTTGTTCACTGATTAGCATATACATAATCTTATCTCACGTAGATCTGCTTGTTTGCACAAAATAATACAAATAAATTAAAATTCTGTAACAACATGTTTTTCTGCTTCATCAAAAATCATCCTGTTGGATAGTTGTGTTGGTGAATAGAATTAGTTTTATATCAATCAATTAGGAAACAGCACAAAATCGCCATTGAGATTGTACGATACAATAATTTATAAATATTCTGTCCTGTTTTAGCCTTGACTAGCACCTGAATTTCTGTTGGGGAACACACAAATTCAACCAGTTTGTTGGGCACGCTATTTCAACATTTATTATGTCATTATACTACTGATAGTTATCTAATTGACCAATCACTGCTAAATCTTCTTCATGATGTAGTAGCTAGTTGTTTTGACATGTGTCTGTTTCAGAAATGACATCTACAACTTCCCTGAAATGCTATAGGGTCATTAATTGTAATCCAATAATTTAGATATTGATGAATGTGCTCCTGAGAATATGAATCTCTGCGATACAAATGCACAATGTGACAATACAATTGGTAATCACACTTGTACTTGCAATACTGGATTTACTGGAGATGGAGAAACGTGCGATGGTAAGCATGTATTTTGAATATTTTATCTAACTTCGGACTTTATCTCGAATCTAGTAGTTTGCAGAAAGTGGATTTATTGCTGAAACCGTTGCAAATAATTTTCTTTCTCTTATCAAGAATAAGTGGTAGTTATCATTTCATAGTCATTATGAAAGAGAAAGAGCTGAATAGAGCAAAGTTACCCTTTTGCAAATGAATATTTTCCACCTAAAAATCAATGGTAGTTATCATTGCATAGTCAATGCGATATGAGCTGAACAGTGCAAATTGGCTTATTTTATATGTTATGACCATTGCTTAGGAATGGCATGATATGTACTCTGATTCATTTCCATGAGCTAGAACAGAGTGCAACCTGCGGGAAGCTGAAGTTTTTGAATAGAGTATGGCCTGTAACAGGGATTCAGTGCCACTGTTCGATTTTTTATGCCAGTCACTAGTAGATAGTCGATGTGAAATGCAAGTATGGCCCGCTATCTAATCCGGTTAAGTATATTTGGCACGGAAGTGCTACAAGGTTGCACAGCTCTGATTTAGAACTTACCCGAAGTTTGGTAAATGCAATCCGTTAATTTAGATATCAATGAATGTGCTCCTGAAGCCGTTAATCGCTGCGATCCAGTTGCTGCATGTACCAATACAGTTGGTAACTATACATGTACTTGCAATCCTGGATACTCTGGAACAGGATATTCATGTGAAGGTAAGCACATATTTTAACTAGTCTATCTGAAATGCAGTAGTACCTAGTTTGATGTGTGGCATGTGCATGAGTCAAAAAATGACATATGTAGCTCTTAAAGTTACCTGAAATGCTACAGGTTCATTAATTGTAATCCAATAACTTAGATATTGATGAATGTGCTCCTGAGAATATGAATCTCTGCGATACAAATGCACAATGTGACAATACAATTGGTAATTACACTTGTACTTGCAATACTGGATTTACTGGAGATGGAGAAACGTGCGATGGTAAGCATGTATTTTGAATATTTTATCTAACTTCGGACTTTATCTTGAATCTAGTAGTTTGCAGAAAGTGGATTTATTGCTGAAACCGTTGCAAATAATTTTCTTTCTCTTATCAAGAATAAGTGGTAGTTATCATTTCATAGTCATTATGAAAGAGAAAGAGCTGAATAGAGCAAAGTCACTTATTCTAGATGTTATGACCATTGTTTAGGAAATGTACTTTGATGTACTTTGATTCATCACCATGATCCAGAACTTACCTGAAGTTCAGTAACTGCAATCTGTTATTGTAGATATTAATGAATGTGATACTGGAGGTGATAATCGCTGCGATCCAGATGCTACATGTGCCAATGCAGTTGGTAATCACACTTGTACTTGCAATCCTGGATACTTTGGATCTGGAGAAATGTGTGATGGTAAGCATCATATCTTTAAACTATTCTATCTGGAATACAGAAGTACCTAATTCAATGAAAAAAATATTTTTGGGACCTGAGGTTTCAATGTAATTACAGTAGATCCTCATAGTACGAGTTCTATTCGTTCCAAGACCGGGCTCGTATAACGATTTACGTGTATTACAAAACACGTTTTTCCATTGAAATTAATGGAAAACTAGTTAATCTGTTCCAGACTCCAAAGACCACGCAAAATGCCCTTTTTAAGGTAATTTTGAACGGAACCGTGCAGTTAAATTAAAATATCAATACATATGTGTACATGTACAAAAATAAACACATAAGAGATTATACAAGAAGATGATCGTGTAGATCGTCTACGTCATTCGGTTGTATTGCTGTGCCGAGTCCACCACACACACCCCTCTCTTATGTTTTTCTGTCATTTATTTCATTACTTCTTCTGTAATAAGCTTATTCTTCTCATCACCACTATCTTCAGCACTTACATTTTTCGGACCCATGGTTAACACAAAGAATTAACACGAAATATGCACGAAAGACACAAAATTCCCTAGCACAAAATGCTCGGAACGTTACCCATTGGAAATAAACATGTGAATCAAGCGAGAGCAGACTGCGTTTGGTCAGAGAAGCGCCGTAAATTCTGCATGTGCTCCTTCTTTCTTTTCTCTCTCTTTCCCACAAAGCAAAGAGTCAGCAAACGCTATTTATTGACTCCCTTTACCTTACCATTGTGTATGACGGTCGCTCATACTGTGAATTTGTACTCGTCATATGAAACGAAAATACTTACAAATGGCGACTCGTATAGCGAGTTTCTCGTCGTATAAGTCGCTCGTACTCTGAGGATCTACTGTATACATATTCACGTAGCAAAACAATGCATGAAATACTGAAAACTTTAAGTAATATTCCTAATCCAAACTCGAAAAACTTTAAGTAATATTCCTAATCCAAACTCGAATATATTTGGAATCATTCATAAGGGCTTGTGGTACAGGTACACTTGATTGTTTCAAATTTGCCAGAAATAAGTGTGTGGTAGGAACAACCGGGACTTACAGATTCTTTCAGCTTTTTTTAATATGGTGCATAATAATATTAATACATTTCCAAAGCTGAAAACAATAAATTGTTGGAGTGACAGAGTGCTTGTGGAAGTGACAGAGGAACTTCTGTTGTAGAGTTGCTTGAAAATGATAGTTGCAGTGCTAGTTCAACACTAATTTAGCATGAACAAGATAATGGACAATGTGCCATCCATGCACATCACGACATACCCTTCGGTGACATGTATGCATATCTTGAGTTGTTCTTGTTCAGGGTTCTGCTGCAATATCAACCCATCTTTTTTATTTCGGTTTTCTACTGCGACTATCTACCTTAGCAAGTGTAATTATACGACTTATTTCTTCCTAATGAAACGAAATATTTAAATATTTTGTATTTCTAGATATTGATGAATGCTCGAACTGCAGTGTTTGTGATGCTTCGGCGCAATGCAGTAACACTAAAGGTTCATTTTACTGCATATGTGATGCAGGATATACAGGGGACGGAAAACCTGGAAACTGCAGTGGTAAGTTCCATCACAATAATCCTGTCCTAGTCCTTGATAAACGACTTAAACTGTCTTCGTATCATTGAGAGTGTTCAAGGTAGGAATATCTACGATAATTGTCACAGAACCAGTTTATAACAATCAAAGAATACAATATTAGAAGTACAGTGGTCGCTCATACTTAATCTGTTTCACGAGGCCGTTTGAACCATAAATTGATCGAATCCATTTATCCCACTAAAAAATAATGGAAAGTGAATTAATCCATTCTCAGAGCCTAATCCGAACTCATTACGATAAACTTAGACAGCAAATACACATAATTTAAAAATAATAAAATTTCATGCCTTGAATACAGTCAAAGCTCGTTACTATGACGTCCGATAACTAGAAATTACAGTTAACTTTAACTGATTAAATAGTCCTGTCTAAATCCCTATCAAAATACATGTATTAAACTTCGTTTTGCTTGAACATTGTTAAGTTAGGATTCCGATTAGTTCTTATTTCTGCCCAAGGGCCCATTTGGCATCAGTTACCTCAAGGTCATTGATATTATCCATGCTGGTGTAACCGAAGGTTAAATTTTAATTACTGCCTGCATTATAGGCTTTATTGTCTAACATCATGAATGCCTTCGTGCCTCAACATATTGTCGTTTCACTTATATAAGATACTGTTATTTTATTCTAGATATAGATGTGTGTGCCAATGGGGATAATGATTGTCATGCAAATGCCACATGCACTGACACTTTTCGAGGCTTCAACTGCACTTGCAAAACTGGATTTTTCGGAGATGGCAAAGTGTTGTGTAAAGGTAAACTCTTCAGAACTCACGTTTTTCTATGTTTGTTGAAATGTCATAGGTTGCATTTTTTAGGTTCCAGTTCCTATGACACCAGACAGTGCATGAGGCTAATTTTTTTAACTCAATCTTAGTTTTGTGATATATAAAGCGCATACATCCTAAAGGGCAGGTATAAAACAAGAAAAAAAAGTGAGAATTCGAAAGTAACTTTACTTCTCGCAATCATACTTGCCAAGTCTGTAAAGATAAAAAAAATGACTCCCTTTTGGTTGATTGTCTGTGTCAGTGGGATATTAAATGTTAAACGAACTTCATAGGGCTGCCTTCCAACTAGGAATTAACGAGTTTGAAGAGAGAAAAGTGGACTGAATTGGTGTAGTCTGGCCATGCTTCATGGTAGACAACGTCTTGAACTAAGATTATAAACACAGAATACAGTCCTCTATATACGAACATTCGTACTTCGAACGAAGTAGTTGTACTGTGTATTAAGTGATTGTTATCATGATTGTATTTATTAATTCAGAGATTTTTTGAATTTTTTGTTGTCATTAACTTTTGAAATTCTAACAGTAAAATATTTACATGGATTTGTTCATAAGGGATTGATGGGAGCTGTTGGATGGGAAACGATATGGCTGTATAGGCATTACCTGTGTATTTATTTTTATTGTGCTGGATTTACAAATAACCTTTTGGAACGTAGCTTGTTCATATGTTGAGGAATTACTGTAGAATGAATCCCAGGTCGCAAATAACAGTTAACGGAAACTAGATATAGAACAAGCTATATTATGTCTAGAGATCCCGATATCATGCATAATCGCATTCATTGCCACAACTTTTAAGTACATCTCATCCATGTGGAATATCAACACAAATCTCCATATGTGTTGCGGAAATGTGGCCATTCAAAAGTACTCAAGGTCATAATACACCGAGTTCATGGATGTAGGGTCAATGTTCTTACAATAAATATGCATGTTGGTACTAGTGACTTAGCTTCAAAACTTCAGTATAAAATTTTCTATACATTGCTAATTCAAGTATTAGAGAGTATCATTTGCTATATATGCCTGTGAAATTTATCACATAATGAAAGTAGAATTGCTGTTTCTTTCAAATAAACTGGGAGGCTATTATAACCTACAAATTTGAATGCAATAAGATCAAATCTTTTTTTGGTTTTACCGTGTATGTGCTGTAATTTATGCAGCTTCAGTCTGTGACTAAGAGAGTTTTTATATCCTGAATCCCTCTACTACTATATAAATATTCTAATTTTGTGTGAATGTGTGAATTTCCATAGGAATTTTATTGAATTAATTAAACCCCTGTTTTCGTCACTGATTACATAACACTTAACTTTGACCCTAGAATTTTGGGAATTACATGAAATACATTTCACAAAATACTCAGTTTCACAATCTAACTTTACCATATATAATTTTCAATTTCTATTTTAGCATGTTATCCTCGATAAACAATATACGTTTCTTTTTTAGCTGGACCCAGTGTTCTTTTCCCGGAAGATATGGAACCTGAGGATTGCAGCACACATCTCCATCCATTGTCTTGTGCATTCCGTAAACAACAACCAGATCTTGCTCTGGCGACATTCTCATCTCACATGTATGAACATTAGATTTGCATTCAATTAAGATAATTTATTACAGTGTATTTCAGCTACTGGCCCTTAGGTCAAACATGGCAAGGCAAGGCAAGCCCTAGCACAAATATGATCTATGAAATATGAATATGAATATGAATATGGATAGAGGCTTTTTCCTGTCCAGAATTACTATTAGTTTAGTAGATCAGAATTAAGAATATTTCGATGGTCCAAAAACCTGTCAACCGTATGAAATATAATGTAATTAATGGAATCAATGAACATGTTCAGATTCCTGTGCATTTACCATAGCTCTCCCCCTCTTAAGTGACTTGAATATTGCCCCAAAATTTGCATTCATTTTGGCCTGCGATAATGCAGATTAATACAATAATGTTTCAAGAACTGTTTCTATTCTTAGAATTTTGCTTATTGGAATATTCCACGAATATTCCACTTTCTAGAAAGTTTGAACAAGATTATCACTAGTAGATGGCAATTACCATGGTTGTGGTATGCTGATTTGAGGCATCCTAATTTTAGCTGTTACCATTTTTGATTAGTGTACTTTACATTTATGTGTATATTTCAGATCTTCTTTCTTTCCACCACCTGCCTTCAATCCTGCTACCACAAGGAATGAGACTGATTTCACAGCTCCTTCACCTACAAGTACTTAGATAGTTATTTTTGGTTTTTAAATATTTTGGTTTGCTGGAACACACAAGCAATAAAATTTTGGAATTAAAATAGGGGAAAATATAATTTGCAATAACTGCGTTGTATAAAAGAGTAACTCCTCTGTCAGTCTTAATTGAATATATATAAATTCGTTTTTACATTGCAAATATATATTCCAATCACATTGGACCGACTAGTTTTGCAGTTGTTCCATTAAACTAACAGGGTAATTTTCTTTGTGTTCTATGTAATTGTTGAAATTTACTTGCAGGTAATAGACTTTTGTGTGGTTCTTCAGCGAAATATGCCAGTCCTGCGGACGTACCTCTCGAACCTGATTTATCTATGGTAAGTTTCGAAATATATCCAAAAATATTGTGCTTAAACTGCAGTATATCAATGGAAATTTTGATATAATAAAACACCCATCTCTTCCCTAAGATTGGTACTATTATTGAACATTATCTCAACTTTGCAAAAAGCCCATTTTACTACGAAGACACAAGGAAGGTGGAAATAGGTCATAATTGTATTGTTGAATGGATTTTATCTTATCTGGGATGGTCAAGCAACAGCTTTAAAACCAAGAGTGTTCTTGCATAAGTTTCAAAATTATGCTATATGTTTCAAAATGGTCAATAGATTGTCAACACAATAAAAATGAATAATTATTTTCGTTTACAGAGAAAAGAAGTATTCAGTTATGGTGCACATCGTCAATGGTTCACAGAAATCTCATGTCTAGGGGAATCTACCTGCTCAGCTGCTCTTCGTTTGAGGTAAGGATATATATTTTAAGTAGAATTTAAGCAGAGAATTTTTTTGTGATCCTATTGATGATCAAAAAGGGCAAAATTATAATTATCGTGCATAGCTTTACATTCAAGTTATCACTGTTATTCTAATATGAATGAAATTAATACAATTTTTAGCTGTGAATCGGTATATTCAAGCCAGAAGGGAGTGATCATTACTGAAGTTAGCACAGGAGAATATGCAGTAGGTCTGGAAACCATATTCTTGTCCTCGTCTTGTCAACCACAATTTTGTGCCTAAATCACCCTAACATTCATGAAACAGCTACGGTATGTTTATATTTCATTGAATGAATAAACTGAAAAACTTTTTTTGGAAATATGCATCCTGTGTTAGTGTTCTGGTATTGAATAATAATTGTACGAGACTGAAAATGTAATTGGATTAAATTTTATTTGAATTAACTGCAGTATATTTTATCAAAACACTCATTTGATTAGACACTGCATTAATTGACACCTGTTCTTCCATCATTACTAACATATTAATACAAAGAATAGAGTATGCTATTCATATGTGCTTGATTGTACTGTATATAAAAGTAGTAATGGATTGGGTGAAAGTAATAGAAGCTTTTCGTTAGCTTTTTAGTTTTTACCGTTTCTAACAATTCTGCTAGTGTAGTAGTTTTTCTGATGCATATGGAATGGCAAGAGAGTTTCTCCATCGTTCACTTCTCAGGTTGATTTGTTTCAATCAATGACTGGGATTAAGTGAATGATTCTGCAAACAATATATATAACTTGTCAGAATATGCTTGCTTGAATGATTAATATAGCGTCTTATATGTACGTAGATTATAGACCTAAAGTAAAAATAAATATGCAATGTATATACGCTATACTTTTCGTTTTTCTTGTCAAGGATATTCCAGCCTCAATGTGATAGGGTCGTCTGGGAGAAGGTAGTGATAGAGCTGGTGTGTAGACTGATTCATATTAGTTTTAGATCGATAATTTCTTACTTCATAAAATTCATTCACCACTTCTGTAATAGCATTATCAACATTCTGTGAAAATTTTAATATTGAAGTAGAGTGAGGCCGCTACCAGCACGTATTTTCAGACACATTTACGACGAATCTTACAACTTTAAAAATTCATATTTTGTCAACGAAAGATTGGCCCACGATGGTTGTATGCACGTCATATATCACAACTGTGATCCAGATGAGATGTTTACGCTGTATACGCTCTAAACTTTAAGGCAACTACATCATAAGCAGAATAAATAGAGCAATGAAGCCATTTTGAAAGAAAATTCGAATAAAAAAATAAGGAACTAGGTTCAAACATATGATTTGTTCGAATTTATTCTCTCCGCTAAACACATTAGTCCAGAATTACGCTTTACGACTTTTTGTAAGCATAGAAAATATACGTTAGACCCGAGAACTATATATACACATATATCATTGCAAGTGATTTGGAATTGATTTACAAATACACCCTGGTTTTTGGAGACTGGAACGGATTAATTAGTTTTCTGTTTCAAAAACTTAAAATTACAGGTCAGTGATTCTTATATTTTCTAAACGTGATCCCAGGTTTCCGCCTCCATTCCGCTCTCCCTCCCCATTTTAAATTGCTATCTAATCACTAACATTTATACGTCCATATTGAACGCAGTGTGTATGTATTGTATCGTTTTCAGTAATGCTTTGGGTAAGGTTATTCGTAACGTGTGTGGCATTTACCACCAGAGGTTCTCAGATTAATTTTTTTAGGAGGGATTTATAGTTAAGGAATAGTAAGAATCGGGGAAATAAACAGATTCAATCGAATAATAATATATCAAAACTAGAATTGTGCTATGCTACAATTATGCAGAACTCCCGTCGTTTTTAATTGTATTTGGCACATTAGCACTGCTATCACCACTGCACTTATTTCAGATCACTGCAGTTTATCATCTACACTCTAAATTGAGCGTGATGTTCCCCCTTATTTTATCGCAGCCATCCCTTTAATGTAAGAAGTATGAACCTGAAAATCAAGAAATTACATTCACTCGTGTAATTGCCGTTTGCACGTAAAGAGTACGAGTCCATTTTAAACGATATTCCGGATACAGGAATAGACTTCATCCATATACGTTTCTCATAATTTTATTAACAATTCATTTTCTTTGTAATCAGTAATAACGTTTGCCTTTTTTACAGTGGACTTACTTCTTGGTTTATTCATTATAACGTTACCTATATTGCGCCGTGAGGGACTTTCTTATTCTCTATGCTATATTATCTAGTTGCTTGGTCTGAACTCTGAAGAGGGTAAGATTGAAAATTGGAGAAAAATAGTAGATCAATGTCATAGTGGGACAGTAAAGCTGCTACACGTTTATTCTGCTTACATTTCAAAAGGATAATATGTTGTAAGAAGTTTTTCTAAGCTTTTAATCTAGATATTGAGCACACTGCCTTTACATGCAACTCATATATTATCAACCGTCATCCGAATGAGATACGTTTCTGCTTTCTGCATATAAATAATGAGTACCCTGTGTATAGGTATTATGTGATAATGTAGTCGCTTCTTGGATACGTAGGACTCAATATTACAGCTTTTCGGAATCGAATTTTACATTGTCATATCGTATTTTCATTTACTTCGAGCAGAATGTTGCACGTCATTAAGATAATTTCGCTGAATATGTGCTTTTGTTGTCAGTAGTGCGTTAATTTCTGATCATTTTCTCACGATGACTTTACAATTGGTCACATTAAAAAAATGTATTATTAAAATGTTTCTTCGAAAACCCAACATTCTGATCAACAATGATTCAGTAATTAATCAGTTAATTAAGCCTTATTTTTAAGCACCTCGATATAATGCAAATAGGAGGTGAATTGCGTAGTTTTTTTTAACATGTTTCATAGACATTCTGAGATATAGGTTTCATGTGATCGTTTATATGTCAAGCTGATTAAAGCAAGGGTTGGTTTCGATTAGGAAGGTAATAATTAGTGTGTTATTTAGCAACCAATAACAGGTAATTCATTATTTGTATAGATTCAGTAACATGCCTAAGGTATTACAGGTTTGCAATCGGATATTGTCCTTGCCTGTTCCTTAGTTTTTACTATATTCATATATATATATATGATGAGAAGAAACTTCTTGCGTAATCTGTCTCTGATTATCATGGTTGAAACGCATTGGTATCCGGTGGGGAAAGCAAGGAAATATACTTTCACATATCATAAATATATTGTTTAAATGATTTCCCCTCACATTTTGTCAGAGTCATTTCTGTTAAACTGAGCTAAGTCGAGTAATTTCTAAATTAAACAAACTTATGATTCATCTACTTATAATTATTTTTTTATAGTTTTCGTTTCGTTTTAAAAAAAAGTTAGCCATCGGGCCAGAACTCCAACCAGTTAGTGAGCAAGCTTTTTGTTACTGTTCAGTCTTGATATCATCTATCTATCTTACATTCTCTTAATTAATTGATTGTCTCCCAGTCTCTCAGTATATCTTCATGCAACTTCTCCATCCTTCTACTCTAGGGAAGATTCAGGGGCGTTGAGAGAAGAGGGGGCGATAGGTTGTTTTATTTTGTTTCGTGTTTGTTTTAGTTTTATATGCAGAGTAACACTTAGCTTTCGATAATTTGCGCAATTNTGCTTTCTGCATATAAATAATGAGTACCTTGTGTATAGGTATTATGTGATAATGTAGTCGCTTCTTGGATACGTAGGACTCAATATTATACAAAACATTCACTCATTCTATGTAATTGACCACCCAAGTCTAGAAATGCATTTATTGACACTACTTGTACCCAAGCTAGTAATTCGTGATCTGTCGTCCACAGCAAACCCGCTAAACTGCCCTGATATATTTTTATATAGATTGAGGTCAATATATTTGTTGACTTGTGTGTTATTTAGCAACCAATAACAGGTAATTCATTATTTGTATAGATTCAGTAACATGCCTAAGGTATTACAGGTTTGCCATCGGATATTGTCCTTGCCTGTTCCTTAGTTTTTACTATATTCATATATATATATATGATGAGAAGAAACTTCTTGCGTAATCTGTCTCTGATTATCATGGTTGAAACGCATTGGTATCCGGTGGGGAAAGCAAGGAAATATACTTTCACATATCATAAATATATTGTTTAAATGATTTCCCCTCACATTTTGTCAGAGTCATTTCTGTTAAACTGAGCTAAGTCGAGTAATTTCTAAATTAAACAAACTTATGATTCATCTACTTATAATTATTTTTTTATAGTTTTCGTTTCGTTTTAAAAAAAAGTTAGCCATCGGGCCAGAACTCCAACCAGTTAGTGAGCAAGCTTTTTGTTACTGTTCAGTCTTGATATCATCTATCTATCTTACATTCTCTTAATTAATTGATTGTCTCCCAGTCTCTCAGTATATCTTCATGCAACTTCTCCATCCTTCTACTCTAGGGAAGATTCAGGGGCGTTGAGAGAAGAGGGGGCGATAGGTTGTTTTATTTTGTTTCGTGTTTGTTTTAGTTTTATATGCAGAGTAACACTTAGCTTTCGATAATTTGCGCAATTATTGTATGTACAATTGGCGAGGATGTCTTCTATCCTATCATTGACTCGAAACAACAGAAATTTTTGCAAGTGATTCGATTACCAGTTGAAGCGATGCATAAATAGTAGTGATTAGATAACAATTGAAAATTGGTAAGGAATTGGGAAAACCCGTCGGTTTTAGAAACAGAGTCTCCTAAAATTCAGTGAAATTACACAGAAAGCGACCGACAGATTTAACATATCGTCGTTAAGTGAGGTAGCAAAAGTGCTGACTTTGCCTAATAATAGTAGAGCTCCACAAACGATAAAATATGTTCGAGATAAAAATAGTCATTGATCGCTCTAGAAAATTGAGATCATACTTTTAGGGATCATTTCTATAGTATGTATCTTGACAGCATTACGTAAAAGTGACATAGCGACAACTACGATGATGGGATGTAACTTGTTGCTCTGAGCATGAAGCTGGCTTTGTGTTGGATCGCTTGCGATTCGATCTTAGCTTCGAGGAGTGTTCCTGCTGCATTGCAGCGGTGGGAGGGGCGGCAGGTGATCTGAGTAGTTTCCACAAATATATTAAATCTTTTTCATCAAATGAACCTGGAAATAGTTGCTTTAGAAAATTCATCCCAATTATTTAGAGTATAATACATAATATCATTTTGGGATAGTGCTCCTAGAGAAGCTTTACAGATATCTCAAAGATTGAAATCGTGCCTAGTTACCGTTAGCTGTATTTTGATTTTTTTCACTTGTTTTGGCCTGGGAATAATCTACTCTTATGATTTAAAATATTCCGAAGCTAGTGGAGATACCTGGCCAAGTTTTTTACAGAAGAGTTCATAGGTGTAATATATCCGTGATTCTCATTTTGACCAATATGGGTATTTGAAGAGTTTTAGTAGGATTTCACCCCCATCCGGCCCGGCGTTTTCTTTTTTCACGCATTATTCTTGGATGTATTTGAACATTTGTACCTAACTTTGTAGCGACCCCATGAGAAAGGCGATGTTGTTTCAAGACAAACAATAAACTGATAGACCACCTTTCCACCTTATATACTAGCAGAACTTCTGGCGCTTCCCTTGTAAGCCTTTGAAGAACATACTGTATGTACCTAGTCAGAAAATAATAGAGCTCCACAAACGGTAAAATATGTTTTAGATCGAAATGGTTATTGATAACTCTTGAAATTAAGATCATACTTTTAGGGATCATTTCTATAGTATGTATCTTGACAACGCTACGTTAAAGTAACACAGCGACAACTACGGTGATGTGATGTGATGTAATTTGCTGTCCTGAGCATGAAACTGACTTTGTGATGAATTGCTGGCGCTTCATCATTAGCCTTGATGAATGTTCCTGCTGCTTTTAGCGGCGGGAAGGGCAACAGGTCATCTGAGTTAGTATAAATGTATATAACTATGATTTAGCTGGTAAATGATTGAACTTGACCTTGACGAGTTATGATTGAACTTGAACTAGATAGACCTTGACGAGAGTTAACTGTTGAATGAGATAGCTGGTAAATGACCTAGTTCAAGGTCAAGAAGTCCAAGTTCAATCATTTAACAGCTAGCTATCCGTCGCTTTCTGTCTAATTTTTCAACAGTGTTCCTTCCCATTGAACACTTCACTCCAATTACTTATATACATTTATACCAACTCAGATGACCTGTCGCCCTTCCCGCTGCTAAAAGCCGCAGGAACATTCATCAAGACTAATGATAAAGCGCCAGCAATTCATCACAAAGTCAGTTTCATGCTCAGTGCAGTAAATTACATCACATCACATCACCGTAGTTGCCGCTGTATCACTTTAACGTAACGTTGTCAAGATACATACTATAGAAATGATCCCAAAAAGTATGATCTTAATTTCCAATAGTAATCAATAACCATTTCGATCTAAAACATATTTTACCGTTTGTGGAGCTCTATTATTTTCTGTCTGGGTACAGTAAGTTCTTCAAAGGCTTACAAGGGTAGCGCCAGAAGTTCTAAGGTGGAAAGGTGGTCTATCAGTTTATTGTTTGTCTCGAAACAACATCGCCTCATCTCATGGGGTCGCTACAAAATTAGGTATAAATTTTCAGATACATCCAGGAATAATGCGTGAAAAAAGAAAACTCCGGGCCGGGTGAAATCCTACTAAAACTGTTCAAATACCCATATTGGTCAAAATGAGAATCATGGATATATAACACCTATGAGCTCTTCCGTAAAAAACTTGGCCAGGTATCTCCACTAGCTTCGGAATATTTTAAATCATAAGAGTAGATTATTCCTAGGCCAACAAGTGAAAAAATCAAAATACAGCTAACAGTAACTAGGCACGATTTCAATCTCTGAGATATCTGTAAAGCTTCTCTAGGAGCCAAAAGGATAGATATTATATATCAATACTCCTTGATAAATAATAATTGGGATGAATTTTCTAAAGTAACTATTTCCGGGTTCATTTGATGAAAAAGATTTAATATATTTGTGGAAACTACTCAGATGACCTGCCGCCCCTCCGGCCGCTGCAATGCAGCAGGAACACTCCTCAAAGCTAAGAGCGAATCGCAAGCGATCCAACACAAAGCAAGTTTCATGCTCAGGGCAACAAGTTACATCACATCATCGTAGTTGTCGCTATGTCACTTTTACGTAATGTTGTCAAGATACATACTATAGAAATGATCCCTAAAAGTATGATCTTAATTTTCTAGAGCGACCAATGACTATTTTTATCTCATACATATTTTACCACTTGTGGAGTTTTCTATTTTCGACTGGTCTCTTTAAAAGCTTACTCGGACAGCGCCGGGTTTCTCAGCTAGTATGTATATAATATGTGCGAAAACTGGTGAGCGTGAGCAATTGAGCAAAGACCACAATCCCCGAATAAAAAACTGAATGCTACATAGTTATATTACTGTTATCTCTTCAATACTGTTCACAAATATACAGTTTTTCAAAAACATAGTTGCGATAAGAAGAGTGACGAAAGTAAATAGGATAACTCTATCTTTCACGAGTCCAGTACTGTTGCATTCATCTAAATACAATGGAATAAAACTATCAACTCAAATGATTAGAATCGAATGAAGATAATACCTCGTATAAATAATCGGGTGCCACTATAGTATGCAGTCTGCCTCATTATTTTTGGATTTTGATTGAAAATCAATGACCAAGACCCGGTCTTGAAATGAGGTAGAACAATCATTAATTAGTACAGGTTGCACATCGAGTTTCCCGTTTTTCCCGAGCGACATAGATAATATTTTGTTACAATATAAGTGGGGTGGTAACTGCAGTAAAGAACCCTCTTTGCGAAATAGAGAAGTTTCTCGGACTTTCGAATATTTTCAAATGTACATATATGAAATCGTAAATCTGGAGAATGAGACCCAAGTGTAACACGATATCTATTTGCATTTCATAATATAGCTTACACATGGCATACATACATACATGTTAAAATATAGCGACCATACAACCAGGCAAAGGTCAGGGTTGGGTTTCGTGGCTTTATGACTGCCTCTAGTTTTTATTCTTCTATTCCGTGTTTATTTGAAAATTTTCTAGTCGCTGTATTGAGTCTCCCCTTTTCTCAAAACAGTCGCTATCCGTGTATCGTACCTATCCCGTCTCCATAGGAAATCGCCCGACTACAGTACCACTGTTAATAGCTTGGGAAAATATAAAAATGAACTAATCTATATACACTCACAAACAGCTAAATCCTGATGGAGTGAGGATAGCTCGTCCGGCATAATTACTGTATTTCCTAAAATTTAGAGAGAAAAAGACTTAATAATTACAACCTACCTAAACAAGTAAATTGTTGGATTATCATCAAATCAGCCATATTATGTACTTACCAATGCTGACGAACATAAAGCCAATTAAGCAGCTCAGTACAATTACCTTCATATTTCTCTGTTCTATTTTCGTGTATAATTCGTTTTTGTTACGTGTTTACCGAGGTGCAGCGTCAACTAAAGTGAAGATTTCTAGAGCAGAAAAGAGCTATGTATCGATATTGTACAAAAATTTGGCATGTTCCCTTTTCTCTGTATAGAGCTTATTAATTAGTCATGTGACGATGAATAATTGCCAAAGATGATTAAGTATAAAGATTCGTACCAAACGATAAAAAAGAGGTAAATAAATAAATCTTACAAATATGCCAATCATTTTGTCATTTTATTTTGCATCATTTTTCAATACTTCATTATATTACGCTCGCATACATAGCTTCAATTGCCAATATTTTGTTAAGGTGATTTAATACGATCCAGAGTTTTCGGCCGACGAATGAGCATATTCTGCAATGCATACAATATAGTAATATCGTAAGACCAGTACTCTGTGTTTAAAAAAGGAAAATTTCAAGGACATTCTTCCAATCCAGGCTCAGGCGTAGTTAACATGATTGCAAAAGATTTCAAGGAAATTCTTCCAATCCGGGCTCAGGTGTAATTAACATGGTTGCAAGATGTGAAAAAGTTTATTGCGAAAACATATAGCTTCATGTAGTTTTTCTAGTGCGAGAATAATGTGTTCTATATGCTGTTCTGAATTTCTGTTGCACATAAATATCAAAAGAATTCAAAATTCGCTGAGATTTGTGAAATAAGGGACTCTTGAAATCACCTTCAAGCTCCCACCTCGCTTCAATTCAAAATCTATTTTATTCTAACCCCCAGTAATCTAAACCTTGTTGTTCCAGTTTTCCTCATTTTTATCGTGCCGGTTAACCAATCCGCCGCTTATTAAATCCAAAATCACCGCGGACCAAGGTGGATTTATTAAGCGAGTTTCACCTTGCAGTTCTCTATGAATATGACACGGTCCATACTTAAAGGAAATCTGTATGGCCCAAGTTCAGGGCCCTCTGATTTAGTGAAGCTATTGTCGTTACTACATTTTATTACGTCGCTTCATAATGGTTAGAAAACCTTGTACCTTCGGCTCTATTGAAATCGGTCTAATTCTTTCGGCAGTGATGAATTACCGCGCGATTATTATTGCCGATTATTAAAGTGTGTTCAACTAGTAATGACTTGACATGAGTTTCAATACCAGTAGAAATTATTTTTCCATTCACTTTAAAAGTCAGGTAACTATATTGTGCAATGTGGTCAGTATTAAGGTAATAATAAGATAGTCACTGATATCAATCGTAAAATACTATGATTATTGCATACGCCATTACAAGTCTGGAATCCAGTTAAATCTACTTAGTTTTAGTATTTTAAGAAAATAATTGCATAAAGCAGTGAATCCGTTGATTAGACAGAACGCCGGTGTTCAAACAGACATGGTAAAACAAACCGCTATAGAGACGAGATAGTATCAAAAAACGCAAGTCAGATGATGTACTTCAGTAATTATTTCATAGCATTACAGATTTTTACTAATATCATTTCGCCAAGCATTGCCGGGGTATTATTACTTACTGTGAGCAAGCTTCACAGTGTCTGGCGGGTAGAACGAATATTATTAGGGTACACATTCAATGATATATGGGAATATAGTGCGCGGGCATTCTATTAGGGTCCATTTCCAGATTAAATGGTAAACAGTATACACTATATATCTTAGCGAAAATAAGCTTCAAAGTTTCTGGCAAGGTGAACGAATAATATAAGGGTATACTTTCTTCAATAATTAGGTTTTTTATTCTCTTTCCACTGATATATGGGTATACGTATATAGTCCATGCGTTCTCAGGTCTAACTTGTTGAAAAGCGTAATTCTTGACTAATATACTTAGCGAAGTGAACAAATCTAACAAATCATAAATTTGAACTTAGTTCCTTATTATTTTTCCAAATTATGTCATACTTCCTCTTAAAATAGCTTCATTGCTCTATTTATTCTGCTTATTGTATAGTTACGAGAAATTTAATAACGGCTTCCTCGAAAACATCTTATCTAGCTAGAAATCACGGAAGTGTTATAGCAACCATCGTGGGCCAATCTTTTTTTTAAAAAAAAACATGAATTTTTAAAGTTTGAAAGCGTCAACGTTTCAAACGTCGTCGCCGTCAATGCGAATGAGATACGTTCGTGTATCTGCCGGAAATCTTAGGTTTACATATGAAATCGTGTTGATTATAGAAGAACATTCGATGAAATATAAATGTAGCTGTATCATAGGTGTTATGGTGATTTAATCACAGGGGGTTTAGGTACAAAATTGTGGTTGACAAGACCAGGACAAGAATATGTTTTCCAGACTTACAACATATACTCCTGTGCTAACTTCAGTAATGATCACTCCCTTCTGGCTTGAATATACCGATTCACAGCTAAAAATTGCATTAGTTTTCAAATATTAGAATAACAGTAATACCTTAATAAATGTAAAGCTATGCACAATAATTCTAATTTCCCTATTTGATCATCGATAGGATGACAAAAAATGCTCTGCCTAAATTCTACTCAAAATATATATCCTTACCTCAAACGAAGAGCAGCTGAGCAGGTAGATTCCCCTAGACATGAGATTTCTGTGAACCATTGACGATGTGCACCATAACTGAATACTTCTTTTCTCTGTAAACGAAAATAATTATTCATTTTTATTGGGTTGGCAATCTATTAACCATTTTGAAACATATAGCAAAATTTTGAAACTTATGCAGGAAC
>QRAM01000392.1:80856-92323 GCA_013436055.1 Halocynthia roretzi
ATTTAAATGATAAATTTGGCTATGAAAAATTTTGAGGTGCTGCTCCTCCCGTCACATTTATTCCACGCGAATAAATACTAAATTCTTGTCACGTTCGTAAATGAAAATGCTGTAATATATGTTACCTGCATTCCACGTAAAATTAGATTCGCGCAAATCACAAGTATATAGCAAATCAATATTGAGATGAAACGCATAAGAAAATGCACGATGTAACATTACCTTGACATTTTGTTTCCTTCGTGAAAAAGAACAGAGCGAGCAGCAATAAAAGCTTCATGGTGATAAAATTTAGGTTTGGATTGCTCACTTTAACTAATTAAGTAACTGAAATAATAAAAACAAATAACAAAAATATAACGGAATTCCGGAAACAAATAGTTTAGAAATGTTTTAGTATAGTATGCATACTCATCTCAAAACAAAATCAAACAAAAATCCAGGCGAATACTCTAATTGAAAATCATAGTCAAGAACGACGAACACACAATATTCCCATTGAAACATGGGTGACCCGCCACACCCCATGATATCGAATAAACGAACATTTTATTTAGTTGTGAGAGGGCGGTAAGTTAATTGGACGTAGCATACGCCTATTTTATCCGAATTTACGTGTAGGGCGCCAGCCTACGTAACTGATTCCCGAGTGAACACATCAAGGTTTCGTAACTTTGCATCACTATCACTACATCGCTTATTGCCTTTTTCCAAATTTATGTGCTCTCACCTAAACATTAGAAAAACTTGGAAACCGCTAATATGCGGGACTTGTTTTTTACATTCCGTAATTTATAAACTATCACCTATATTCTATTCCTCCACGCGTTCACTTACTGCTTGAATACCGGATTACGAAAGGTTACCAAGGCCTCTTCATTCGCCTGCGCAATCTGACTGTACATCTGTAAAACTGATTAAGTTTCCGAACGAATACATCCGTTTTACGAGTATTTTTTTTGCTTAATCAGTTTTTCTATCCTACATAGTAAACTATAAACTCAATAATAAATAAGCAAAATAATAACAAAAAAAATTGATGGTGTATGAACGACTGTAGACAGAACAGCGGTATTCTGCTGTTGGTTTCCACTCATAGATGAAAGCCTTTGAAAATCGCAAAAAGTTGGTGTGACATTGTCACATCATCCCTTGGGCTTATTCCACCAACTAAATCTGAAGGTTCACAGAAGCAGACGTCATATTCAAGTCCCAACCTAGACATATTGGTAGAGAATGTATCTGATCGTGCATTTCAAACAAGTTAGGGTTTGAAATATTCCACAAGGAAATTCCCATGTCAAGCTGTGCCACATATATTATTGGTCATTTGTCGAACATGGTCTTGAACAGCACTATCAAGTACAGTAAAGATATCTTGTGATCCAGCAGAAACAGCATCCATAGCTTTTCCCATTTCGTCTTCATGTAACCTAAATAATATTACTATCAATCTACTAAATTACTACCTTAATAACTAAGTTATATTCTGCAAAAATTCAATTCTATTTGCAAAAATATTCTGCAAACATTTCGTTCTTATGAAGATTCTTACCTCATGCATGGAGGTAAGTGAGGAGAAAAACCTCACACTGCATACCATAAATACAGCACAAGTGACAGATAGTGACACCCCAATGAGTATACCCCAAGCCAACCACAATGATTCGTTATACAGGTATCGGACCAATTGTGCGGTAACCTGAAATCTATACAGACCAGAAAAACGGAAGATTTTCCCCGCTATTTTCATAGTTGTCCGCTAGACAGAGTTAAAGAGTTAACAAAATACAGTATTACTAATGCGGGACAGTGCGTTAAACAGATAGCCAGTGATATCGATCATGTATCGAGACACAGACGCACTTTTTCCATTAGCACTCTGTCAAGCCCATTGCCACTCAATACGACACTCAACCACCACTCGACCACTCAAATATCAATCACGTCGCGTGGTGACCAATCCGAACATTGGCGGATTCTCTTTTTTAATTTTAAAATGTTCATGCCTAATTATTTAGGTATTTAGATGCCTTGTGACCAGAAAACCAGAAATTCGGAAAACCTCGGGTACCGCGGCGTCCGGATAATTGGTCCTATACCTGTACTATAATGTTCTGCACACAAACTTTATCAACACAGGTATACTACCCATACAGTGTAGCAAACAAGAGATACTTGTTTCACTTACTAATAAAAAAGATTGGTTGGTATAGCTCATAATAATGAACACTTGTCAGGTTGAAAGTTATTATTTCAGACCAAAAATGTATTCATCTTACCGTCCATTTAATTCCATGTAAATGATTTGGTCAATTTTAGGAAGAACTGCTGCTACTAATTCTGGACATCCAGCACTTTCTTCTACATGATTTATGTCGCTAAGTGGTGTTCCATTAACCATACTCACAGACGATGCACACACAAAATCCTTCATACAATACAATTCTGATCAGACAAGTAACAACATAGAAAAAGACAATGATTTTCGAACAAAAACCTTTATAGAAATTCCCGCATCGATAAGCGCCAAGGTTGCTGCATTAACACAAACACAATAATTGCTCCCATCAGAATGCAACACTTGTAGATAAATGTCGATTTGGCTTCTACAAAAAGGTAATTACAAGTTGTTTCAAATACTTTCCTATATTTGAATAATAAGTAATAAACAGACCTGGGATACAAATCAGTTAAAATTGCAGCTTCGAAGGTTTGTTTGAGGTGCATGGATAGCTCTTGTCCTTTTCTATCACCACGGGAACGATGTTTTCTTTCTGCAGAACTAAAAGTTGCTTGACTGTACTCACAATTTAGGAAAGCTCTGTCATGGAGAATCTAGAAGGAAACATTTCATACTTAACATTTATCATTATAAAATTATCAGGAACATTCGGCATCGCCTGGTTAACTGACCCTCAACTTATCATATAATACTTTGTTCACCTATACAGTAATCTCTCCCTATCGCGGTTAGTGCGTTCTAGAGCCTCCCGCGATAGGTAAAACTCCGTGAAGTAGAAACCACGTATTTAATTAATTATTTGAATATATTTTACGTATTTTGAACCATTGTAAATCATTTACACACTCTCATTTACCTTATTAACCTTTCCCACAATCATTTGACCGGTTATTTAATTTTTTTGAACCTTTAGCGTTTAAACATACTAGTACTGTTCGGCACAGCATTTATCATGAAATAAAATACATACAATATTACATTGAAATGCATACAATACAATATTATATAAAATCCGCGATAAGTGAACCACGATATAGCGAGGGGCGACTGTATATATTATTATATGGCAGATAGGGACACATGTAATTAAGTATTTCATTGCTCACAATGCAGGGACCCAAACAACGCTGTTAATTTTATCATGGAATTTTGCTGTAGGATATATAAAGGCCATAACCGGTTAGGATGTACAGTGGAACCACGGTAAGCTGACCACCTACGGGACGCAGTCAAGTGGTCGTGTTAGCGGGGTGGTCGGGTTATCGGGTATATTTCACTTGGACTGAAACACAAAAAATTAACTAGCACAAAACGCACGGGATGTTACCGCTTAGAGATAAACATGTGAAATGCGCAAGTGCAGGCTGCGCTTGTTGGAAAGAGAAGTGTAATGCTATTCCTTAGAATTCCTAGAAATCGATGACGTCAGCTAGAAACGCCATCTATTGCCTTCCTTCACCTCAGTCACTGTGTATGACGGTTGCTCATATTGCGAATTTTTACTCGTCGTATCATGCAAAAATACTCACGAATGGCGGCTCGTAAAGCAAGTTGCTCGTACAAAGGGTCACTAGTAATGCGAGATTCCACTGTACAAAACTGTGGCGACTTGACACGTAAACAATGGGGCGAGTGAATAACTGCCAGGCGGCTTGAAAGAGTAGCACCGGACTGGTGAGGACAACACTCGCGTGCATGAACTATGAAAATAGCGTTAGGAAAACTCCCGGTTTCCTGGTTCGTCCGGACTTCACCAAGTCGGATAATTGGTTCGGCACTGTATTCAGATTTATCATTTAGGTACTGGTAATAACTGTTTTTTTATAGTGATGAATGAATCATTCGAATATTGAGTTCCTTATCTGAAGTTAGCACGATTGATGTTACCATTTCGCAATTAGAATGAAAATCTCAAGCAATAGATGCTTTCAACAACTAATCAAATAAGCATGAGCAAATTAATTCTGGTGGTGGAGAACACAGTTCAACAAAATCAAGTTAGTGAAGGTTTTGGCCAAACGAAACACTTCAATTATGCTAGTTCAAATATCCCTTAGACATTCGTCGAAGTAATCTAACAATATCAATATGACCAATACATCAATAATACCAAAAAGACGTTGTAAAACCTCACATACGAGTATATGAATGAACAAAAGTCAAGTTGTCAATAGCGTAATGCTTTTAGACCCAGGAGTTAGCAGTGTAGTTAGTTCTATTGAGAAAAAATGATTGATCAAGTTGAATGAATTTAGATAAATTGCAGAATGAATGTAGAAAAACTTATTTAGCATTACTCTTAAAACAATTCGTTCAGGCATGATGAATCTTTCATGTTCGATGTCAATATACATGCCTCTATAATAATTGTAGCCCATGTTTTAAAAGATATAGGGTAAGGTAACAACTACCATTATATTTGACACATAATCTTACCTGGGATCTCATATTATTTGAAGGTTCATGAGGTCCATAGACAGCAGCCAGTACCTAAATACAGGTAATAAATGGAAACATTAAAGCCACCCATTTTTCATACATGGACTCCAATTTTAGATGTTTACCTTTGTATTTCCTTGCTCTAGATAAGCAGAACCATCAGCTTGTGAGAACACTCCAAGTCGGCACTGGATACGTCTCAGGTCTGATGGTTTACGTCCATCTATTCGAAATCCTTGATCTGATAACAACTCTAATCCAGCCATTTAATTAGCTAATGTTCAAGTATATATTTTGCCTAATCAAGCATATAACACTGGTTAGATGAGCATTATTATAAATGAAATTGACACAAGCATAAAATTGAAGCATGAATAGCAGAATGACAGACAAAGTCAGAATTCTTTTTTGGTAAATTTTAATATAGGAAAGGGATACAAGAAAGCTGATTGTCAGAAATTGAGACTAAATATTATATAAATATTGGAAGGATCAGAATAACCAAAGCACAAAGCAGCACTAGCTGAGAATTTTGCAAGGATAAATGCAACAAAATAGGTTCATTATTTAAAACTTGAAAGGAAAATAATTGGTTCAATTCATAAAATCAGTATCATTGACAGACCAACCTAACCTTCGATATTAGCATATTTCAAGACATATTTCATGGTAGTATCCCAAGTGACCAAACACATTGCTTTCATAACACAAAATGCACTAACCAGACTATCAATCAAAATAAGAATTGCAAGAAGCGGACACAAGAATCAAGAATCACAAACACAGTTTCTGTTTCTTGGAATGGATCAAAACCAGAACACATAATGAGGTAAATATGAACAGTTTGTGAATATGCAACGAGATACTTTCAGAATACACACTAACCGCATGGAAAACTATATTTCAAAATTATATTTATAATATTATTTGCAATTGCTGAAGTTCAAGGTTGACATTTGGGTGGAATTAACAGGATATATCCTAACATGTACCGAACTGTCAGATGGATTACCCACGGGTTGTACATGGTTTTGTATAAAACAATCAAGGGTGCGGATTATCCTATGAAGCGGGTAATACATGATATTTTTACGAGATCTTTTGTGTTGGTTCACATTCGTTAACCTTTGACTTGACTTGTGACGTTTCTTTGTTCGATAGTCTTCTGTCACGTGTGCTGCGAGTAGCGCATGTGTGAGTGGCGCATTTGTTAATGCGTAGTTAGTAGTAACTTGGTAAGTACATAGTAAACTTGGATTTCTGTGGGTTATCCTAAAAATTTAAAACGAAAAGGGTTGATTTTGCAAGGGTGCGGTTCATACACGGTAAGGGTAATACCCCCGAAAGTAGAGTAATATAAAATACTAGATACTTTTTTTTTGGCCAATTTGGTGATTTGGATTGTGTTACATAACATAAACTTTCAAGAATTAAATTTTCCATAAACTTAAATTTCATAACAATTCAAAGCTATTATTAAAAAGGGCGGAAGAGACACTAAAATATGATCAAGACAGGAGAGAATAAAATAAGTAAACATGATCTTCAAGGCATTCTCATTCTCACAATTTAAGTAGTTTCCTGAAGTTGACTATGGATACCACAATGTTGAAGTAGTTTAATAAATAACATCCAAATTATTCACTTTATCAAAAGAGTCTTATGCTAATAACTCGACAACCCTGGGACATTAAGATTGGTGGAAATTATGAAACAAATTTCTGTGAGGATAAAATAAAATTATTTGAATTTCATTGTATAAATTGTCCAGGTGAAAATTAAGTCTGCCGGTGCACTTTTTGGGCCTAATTTGGATGCACCTTCATATTTTTCCATGGTTAGTTTCCTACCGAAAGTTTCATCCAACGAACTCTCTGTTACATAATGTGGAGGACCAGCATACCTTGTACCATCGTAAGATACGGTTTCCAAAAGATAGTTAGTAGATGGTTTCATTAAACTGAACATTAGATCTGTGTACTCTAATCTTTTATCCACATTAATAGCAACAAAACTGGCACGATCCCAAATGGCATCAAAATCGCCAATTAGGTCTTTGCTGAGTTTGAAAAAATCACCTCTGTAAATTGTAATTTTTTTGTCAACTGCTTTATAGATTGAAAAATCCTTTGTTTCCTCCACCGTGAACTCGAGATTGTTTTCGGTAAAGATCTGCTTCACTGCTATATCAGAAAACTCATTACCAACAACATCATGACCTTTCTCCGCAAGCCAAGGTATATCCAGGGACTTGCCACAAAGAGGAACGAAAACGCGACTAGCTTCCTTGACAATCAATTTGTCGTAGAACTTCACCAAATCTTGGTTAACAGAATCCCTATGAAAACCGGGAACAAAACCAGGTTCGCGCTTCCAGTAAATGTTTTCCCATTCTTGTAGATTTAGTTCACGAGCAAAGGGAGAATCACTCATTGTGCCTACTTGATTTGTTTTCAGGCGAAATATCAGCTTCCTAGTTCGAACTGTAGTAGCAGTGGTGGTAGGTAATGTGTGATCACTTTACGCTACCTTTCTATCCGCCTGACTAGAGTATTCCTATCACACAGTTCGCTAGCACACAGTTTTAGGCGGCTATGCCAATTATGCCCGGATTATAAAAATAATTATTTACTCCAATTTTATTGACGATATGGAACTAAAATCATTATATTTATCAATGTTTGGTGTCTAGCAACATCCTGCAATAAAAATAAAATATTCAAAATGAGTATAAAAAAAATATATCCATATCAAATTTTATGCCAAATGTGCCCAAAATCTGTCCCAGCCATTTTGGACCCTTTATAGGTAGCTTGTCAAACTCAAACTTTATCATAATTTTTCTAAGACTACCATCAATCATTTCCCAAAAGTGTCGTTTTCAATTTCGCGCAAAATAAGTGTCAATTTTACCTTTGAAATGTCATTTTTTTACCCAAAAAATCGTCTACCACCCGTCGGATCCGATTGATTCAGGTTAACACCGCAAAAATCTATCCTTTTTTTTAGATGAGGAAAGTAACTAGATGGTTGGTAACTTAAACGGAAGATAATGGCTCACGTTTGCTGTGAATATGAGACTTACATGTGTGGAATTGCTATGAAATTCTACATTCATTTGGGTATCATATAATCGGACGACAATTGGTGCGCGAGTTATCAAGGGCTGTTCAACGCAGCGTCACGCGTTACAGCCGACTAGAAATAGGTATTCGAGTTTTGAAATAGATTTTTTCTGGTTAAACCTAAATTAATCTACTTAATTTTTTTCAGAGAATGTGGGTTTATATATAACGTCTCATACGTGCTAATTTCACCGTGATTGAGTCGTTGCATTTATAGTGTTAGGTGAAGTAAAAATTCCTAACCGCTAGATGTCACTGTTGGATCATTTATAACCGATACGTGAAGTAAAAACTTCCACCTGCTAGATTGCAAAGTACAATCAACCCTAAAAATGAACTTCTAATGATCAGTGGTAATACCACCTAACAAAGTTCCCGAATTCCCTCTAGGGAGCTTTAAAAAAAACGGAAGGTGAACTATTTTACATCTTCATATGTTCCGACATTTCATTATTGAACATATACCCGACTTTTTGAGTTAGCTCATGAAAAATTAGATATGATGCTGAATCCTGGAAATGAATACGAGTATCGATATGTCGATTACTGTATTAGGCGGAATATGCTTGCAAGCATATGTTAGTTCCTCTTTCTAAATAAATGAATACTTGGAATTTCCCACTTAAAAAATTACACTGGGCACATCAGCATTTTCATGATATCCACAATTTTATTCTTTGTCAATAACACTCCTAGATCCTCTAAGACACCCGTCTGCGTCTCGCTGCAATAGTCCAACTTTGGCACCAGGTGATGCACCTCTTCGGACAGTTGAAGGCGAGCCGATGTGTTGATGATTACCGCCACCATGTAAATGTTCAACAGGCTGCACAACAAATAAAACATATCAGGCAATGTAGTTTGCTTTCACTAAATAAATCTTACGAAAAAAACAAGCAAATCATAAACAGCCTCTAGTATTCATCACCAAAAATATGCCGAATAAGATAATCATTTTGCTAGCCAATCGAACCAACAGGATAAGAATGTAAATTGAAACTTACGTTCATGGCAACATCTCGAACTTTCGGCCAAAAATTTCTCTTTGCTTATAATTTATGATAGCCAGCTCCAGCCTTCAACATAGGCTTAACTATGCAAGTGCTCTGCAACTGGTGTGCCGTGAGACGATGCTAAGTGTAACTGTAACCTGAATATACTTTTTGTTAATAAATAGAACAAATATTTTTTTTTGCTCTCAATAAGCACCATCTTATAGTAAGTAGAGTTAACACTAGAACTGCCAAAAGCGGTCTTTTTGAACCTTGCAAATTTGAAACGCTACAACCACCAGACAATTAGCGTGTTCATCCAAACTCCTATATTTTCAGTAGAGGTGTGCTGCCGAATTTTGGAAAGATTATGAGTGTGCCGCATGTGAAAAAAAATTGCGGGGCACTGGTCTATGCGATCACCACCAACTACAAATCCTGCACAAGGTCAAAAAGTAAATGTTATATTAATTCCCCGATTGTTTTGACCTTTATACAAGCACGGACCGCAGTCATGAGCTACCAAATATAGAACCTCCACTCTTCATATGAATTAAAGCTATTGATAAATTATTCAAGTTACAAACATATTATTGATACCCACTGGGTACATAATAAAATGACATAGAATAAATAAGAATAAATAATAAGTAAAGAGTTTTTTCTAAAAATAAAATTACTACTGTAAAATAAAAACACAATAATATTTTAATATCTATTTTATTGTGGAGGTAAAGATTTTTAATTCTGAGTAGGTGTTACTAAAAATTGGTTTCCAATTCCGCACGATATCACTAAACTGGTCGTAGATTTCAGTATTTTATCTCCCATGTGATGAACGCATACACACATTGCAGTGACATGCTGCCTGAATATCACATGGTTTAAAGAAAGGAAAAATTGATACCTTTTTTTTTCACGGTAAATTGCCTGGCCTTGATAGTTCCGTTCAACAGCAATGAATGTTGATGGATCTTGAAACTGAACCTTACACAAAGAAGCACCACATCCTTGATTATGGACTAGGGACATTCTCCTGGTAAAGCTCATAATACAAGTCTCCACTAGATTCTCTAATTAGTGACACTGAGTGCACTCTACTGAGTGCCCATACTCTGACACCTGCATCTGTTAATTACTATCGCCCTGTGCGTCTAGCTGCAATTAAACCAACTTTGGCACCAGGTGATGCGGCTCGTCGGACAGTTGAAGGTGAACCGATGTGTTGATGATTACCGCCACCATGTGAATATTCAACAGGCTGCGCAACAAATAAAACATATCAGACAAAGTAGTTTGCTTTCATTGAATAAATCTTACAACAACAAAAAAGCAAATCATAAACAGCCTCTAGTATTCATCACAGGAAATATGCCGAATAAGATAATCATTTTGCTTAGCCAAATCTAACCAACAGGATAAGAATGTGAATTGGAACTTACATCCATGGCAACAGACTTTCGGCCAACAGTTTCTCTTTGCTTTAAACTTATGATAGCCAGCTCCAGCCTTCAACATAGGCTCATCTATGCGACCACCACCAGCTACAAATCCTGCACAATGAGAATAAATGTTATAATAATTCTCTAGTTTCGAACTTTATGCAAGCACACATCACAGTCATGAGCTACCATATTTAGTCCCTCCACTCTTTATATGAATTAAAGCTATTGATGAATTATTTAAGTTACGAACATAATAATGATACTCACTGAATACATACGAAAATAATAAGTTAAGTTTTCCCTAAAAATAAAATTACTACTGTACAATAAAAACACATTAATATTTTAATATCTATTTTATTGCGGAGGTAAAGATTTTTGACTCTGAGTAAGTGTAACTAAAAATTGGTTTCCAGTTCCGCACGATATCACTAAACTGGACGTAGATTTCAGTATTTTTTATCTCCCATGTGATGAACGCATACACACATTGCAGTGACATGCTGCCTGAATATCACATGGTTTAAAGAAAGGCAAATGTGATACCTTTATTTTCACAGTTAATTGCCTGACCTTTGTAGTTCCTTTCAACAGCAATGAATGTTTATATCCGTCTTATGTAACGGTATGGATCTTGAAACGGAACCTTACAAAAAAGAGCACCACATCATGGATCACGTTCCTATAATCTCTCGAAGACATTTCTGATTAAGAAAATTATGCTCAGGAACCATAAGAAGATTTAGGAGTAATCACATTGCTAATGCTTCCACGGCCACACTTCCAAGAACAATCGTGCATGTGAATACATCAACACGTGTTGCAATTCTTCAGTCCACGCGAGTTGCCACGCCGCGTCTTACAAATGGCGTTCGGGGGTACGCGAGTCGCTGTTCATATTAAAGTCAGAATGGATTGCTCCCGGGTTTTCAATCTATGTAAATAATCTTCTAATGATCCAATCACGATAAAATTAACACATATAAATCACAACATATAAATCCACATCCCTCAAAAATTTGTGTCGATTGATTCAGGTTCACCCCTAAAAATCTATATCTATTTCGAAACTAGGAAACTTATTTCGTGTCATCTGCACAGCAATCTAACGGGGGCTGTAATCACTAAGGGGAAGTGATCAGCCAGATTCTATCAGCCAGTTTTTTGTTCGTGAATTACGCGTGTTTTTTATCCGGATATATAGAGGTCTAAAAACACGCG
>QRAM01000393.1:0-92787 GCA_013436055.1 Halocynthia roretzi
TTTCCGGAGTTCCGGATTAAAGAGGGATTTTACGCCAATTTTCTCTTTATCAACGTTCTACTGCTTCTCTGACGTGGTCAAAATTATTTCTGAGACTATCTCTCACTGTTGATTCGACTTTTGGCACAATGGAGCGGGCAAGGACTAAATAACTTCCTGACTGAAATTGCGAGCGCCGAAGCATGAATATTTGTTGGTATTGTGAGGAATACCGATTAGTATATAATTACGAAAACGAACTCCCAAAGAATACAGGATATCATGTGCGTGCCTCTTCCTAGTAGCATAAGGTAGAAGTTAGTTCACAATATGCTTATGTACATGGGTAGTGATCTCTAGTGACAATATACAATCGGCGGTTCCAGTCGTCTTCCACAAACAAGAAAATACTAATTTGAAGAACACGATATCTGTCAATTTACCTTTTCTTACCAATGGACTAACTTAACTTGCTTAACCAATGCCAGTATTTTTTAATGCAGTAACTGGGAAATATCACGGGAATACCTGTTGCATATCATAATAATTCACATTCTTATACAAAAGCCCTTATGATCTTGTATATATTGGAAATGCATACCAGACCCTCTACCTATGATAGCACACAGTAAAAGACTAGGTGTTGACACAGATCCAGGCTCCCTTCACCGACTTAATCGTTTCATTAGTCGACAACATGTAGTGGCCCCAACAAGTGGTCAATAGCTGTGGTTTCTACTACTCATGAATTATATTAAGATATCAGGGAAGATCTTTTGATATATAGCAGAGAATCATTAGTCGAGAAAGCAGGAGTATTTCGTTATATATTTCTTATTCAACCTAGCTCCCCATTTTTAACCAGCAGCTCATCTCAATGTAGCAATCATAATTATAAATAACTTTCCTTTCATTTATTCGTCAAACTTGACCTCTGTCAATAATAAGGTATGTTATTCCAAACAAGTGGAACACAAAATATTTAAATAGTTTCCCGAATGTGGACTGATTTGAAAATGACTGAGTGCATTTTTCATTATTGCTGTTATGTAAATGAAAGTAATCATTATGGCTTGCTCCTTTGCGACGGGAGATGAATCATTATATGAAATATGTGTATTCTATTTTGAAATTTATATAAAGAATTAGAGCGAAAGAAAAGTATAAATTGCCGACAGAACGTTTCGAGAAGTCTGGAGCAAAACGTAAAAGGGAAAATGCTGAAGCAATTATTATTGTTCTTCGCAGCACTTACCAGCGCAATTCACGGTAAGTCACATGTTACTGGATTAACAAGCAAAGCAATTTGGCCGAGTAAAAATGATAACATGAAGCCAAAGTTTTTACATTCGAATGTTAACAATGGGTATTTGTTTGATATTCCTTATGTAATTTACTGTAAAAAGTTTTCATTATTTCCGCTGGTGATAAGTTTTTAAGATTGATCTTTCACGAAGGAAGATTATTTTCCAATATTATTATTATTGTTTTATCTTTTTCAGCTCGTAATCTGGAACACAAATCCAGGCAATGTGATTTTGAAACTTCGTCATGTGTGCCATGTTTTGATTTACTGTCACGCTATGAATCTGATGAATTTGGATGCCCGATAAGTTGTAACTGTGTTCACGATCCTGACATGTTATTTGAAGGCAACATCAAACTCGAAGGTATTTTTATCAATTCTTGATGTAACAATGTTAGTTAGGATGATTTTCTTATAAAGAGATTTTTTCACTTATTACAGGCGAAGGTCTGGATTATGCTAACAAGATCTACGGAGTAAAAAAGGACGATGGTGATGACGCCAGTCATGCATTCAGGAGTAATCAACAATTGTACTGGCCTGCATCCAATGACGGAATAGTTAGGATACCCTATATTTTTGTTAATAGTACTAGTAAGTAAACATTCATTTCTATACACATTGCATTACCTTTATTTTTATACCTCGATCCTTCTAGACTTGGAATTTCTGAATGATAATATATTGCGTAAAATAAAATTGTGTCATATATTGACATCTGCTATGTCATTGACTCGACTGAATATCAATTCCATTTAACTTTCAGAATGTACCAGGTCGATTGGGACGACTTAGGTGTGGGTAAAGGGGCATTATAATTCAATATACACTAATATTTATTATTATATTGAGTGTTTCAATGCAAGTAGGAATCGTTTAGCATAATCCATGAAGCCAATCTTTATCGATTAGCTTATCGAGAAATTATGTTTGCAGGTAACCAGAGACAGAATGCTATCCTGGGAGCATTTGCTGAATATAGGTATCGTACTTGCATCCATTTTGTGCCAAGAACCAACCAAACGGCCTACATTCGATTCATTAGTGGTACTGGATGCTATTCTTTTGTTGAACGACAACGAAAGCAACCACAAGATGTGAGCAGTGTAGCGCTAAATTGCTATACGATATGTCAAGATTTGCAAATGGTCTATTTTAATTGCCAGGTTTCCATACGAAATCATTTTTGTGGCACGTCATTGATACTTCATGAAATCATGCACGCCTTAGGATTTTGGCACGAACAATCAAGACCTGATAGAGACCAGTTCATCAAAATAAACTTTCAAAATATAAAACCAGGTAAATTTGAATTATAGAGTGATGGGTGGTATTTTATTTTAATATTGAAAAATATTTATCTCAATTTTGTCTAAAATTCATATATTCGTCCTGTTGTAAAAATAGGAAAGGAATTTGCTTTCCAAAAAAAGAATACAAGCGAGATCAATTCTCTAGGATCGCCATACGATTGCAGTTCTATCATGCATTATGGTGTAAAAGCTTTTAGTTCCAACGGGAACGCAACTATGACTCCGTATGTATTACATTTTTCTGATTGTTGTTGTAGGAAAAATACAGTAAAAAAAATATATTAAATCAATTAAGGCTGTGGAATAACTGTTCCATCAGAGGAGTGAGTGCTTTCTCCGAACAAGATCTTTTTAAAATCAATAAGGCTTATTGTGGTTAGTATTTTTTTCAATTATTTATAAACATTTTGAGTAAAATTTCAAGGACGCAGACCGGTGGAAATGTAGTGGTTCGATTCACTTTCAGGCCGTTTCAAGATGTTCGAGTTCGGTTTCGAGTTTCAATTGAAAATGTATACTGGATACGACTTAAAGTCGGTTTGAACGTCCTTGATAAAGATTTTTGACGCATTTCATGAAATTTCGATGATCATATGGTATCGCTCAAAGAGCATCGAAGCGTAAAAGATCCAATTGATAAAAAAATATTATAGAAGAAAAAGATTTTTTTTAAACCAAATAAGGATTTTAAACTTCTAGAAAGACAACGGGTGATCTGAAATTATCCATTTTAGACAATTCTTTAGTACGGTTATTGAATATAGGCCGGTATGTTCCGGTATTAGGATAACTGTTTGGCTCGGTTTGATTCCTTTGAAAATACGGTAATATTCTTGATAGCATAGAGATTTTTAAATAAAATTCACTTGATGCAGGTTCAATAGCACCATCAACAACACCGGCAACCCCAACCACACCATTGGGTATTCAATATAACTTTATTATAATTTATTTCTTAATAATAAATAAATAACCACTGAATTGTTATTCATTCTATTTAAATATATTTTATTGTTTTTTCTCAAAAGGCTGCTCCGATGCTAACACAGATGGTTTTAGGTAAGTTTATTTCCCTGTTGTTATCTGTGTCGAAATTGAATTATTTTTCATACTTTTGCTTTATTCTCAGCTGTAAAATTTGGGCACGCACGGGTTATTGCAGTAATGCCAAATATGCATCATATATGAGAGTAAACTGTAGAAATGCTTGCTGTTTGTGTGGTTAGTAAATTTTTTCGAGTTTCAGTTAAAAATATGTCCTGGATACCAGTTAAATTCCCTTTGAGCGTCATTTATTACGATTTTTGACGGCTAACAAGTTTGGTCAGTTTTAATTCCTTGAAAATATGGAAATATTCTTGAAATCTTAGAGAGATTTAATAAAATTAACTATTTGCAGGTTGCTCAACAACAACTGCACCAGCAACCACAACCACATCAATAACACCAACACCAACAACCACAACCACATCAACAACACCAACAACCACATTAAAAACACCAGCAATCACAACCACGACGACGGGTATTTAATATAAATCTATTATCCTTATTTTATATTTCTAAATGTATACAACCATTGAACTGTTTTCTCACTCTATTTATATTTTTTCTTGCCCGTAGTTTGCTCCGATATTAGCCCTGATTCTAGGTAAGTTTATTTCCCTGTAGTTATCTGTATCAAAATAGAATTTTTTTTATAGACTGAAGTTAGCGACAGTGCGCAAGTCAACTTTTAGGTTTTATATATATATATATATATATCGAAGTAAAAATGTCTTTTATGTATATTTTTATGTTATTTTATTCTTAGCTGTTCATATTGGGCGGGAAGAAACTACTGCAATCAAACCTACGTAGCGTACATAAAGATCAACTGTAAAAAAACTTGTAAATTCTGTTAAGGATGTGAGTTAATAGCGCCAATGGCATTACAAGTACTTGACAAGCTTATAAACTATTAGGTGAACTGAAAAGTAATAATTTCGTGTAATTTCATTTCCAGACTCAAGAAAAATATTCGATTCGGCAAATACACACAGTCCGACACTTGAAATTTTCCCATTTCCACCATTGATTACTTATTACTGATTATATATTATCCAACACTTATACTGTCTAATGCTTGATTATTGTTATATTATTGTGATGATTATTATTTGTTATATTATATTATAAGTAGCATGAAAGCATAACTATAAAATGGATGAATTGAATTTGATAAAAAATTATGAATTTAACCAGTGTTCTTATACTGATTTTTCTGAGGCGAAAATTACTACACCATTTGATTGCTTATGAAAAAACATAAGCCAATGAAGCGCAAATATAGTTATCAATGGTTCACAGATATGGTCCATAGTCACAAAGAGGGTTCTCATCACTGGCTTGGGAATCATTTAAATATTCATCTGGTGCCAAAATTTTAATTTACACGACTGGTGACTGATAGTTCATTCTATCAAATTATATCAATCATCAACCTCTGCTATGACTAAATAAGCTCTGTGTGTATTTTACCATGAATCATACGCAATCCAGTTATAGCTGTATTAATAATTCATATATCTCATTCCGCAGTTCTTTGTTTCATGTGTATTGAAAGTGCATTGAAAGTATTGTATATACCTCAACTAATAGGCTGAATTCAGTATTTATCACACAAAATTAGCAAATCATAGAAAAATATGAGACTCTTGGAGATTTTTGCAATGTTTCTATTCGGGACGATTGCAGTCAATGGAGCTGGTAAGTAGCACACTACAATTTTGTTTATATATATTTCAATTTGATCGCCATACCTTGAAATCAAAGCTGTGTTGCCTTGTTGGTCAATAGTAGATCTGTAGCTTTGAAGGAGATATTAATTTATATTCAATAAATTTTTGTTTAGCATTTTAGTATCTTTTGCCATTTCAGAGCTATTTTAGACAGAACACTATTTCATGCGAACCGATACCGAGTTGATCCTTTCCTTCCGTTTTGCCTGTATTCGCAGTCAAATACCACTACTATTATATTATTCCATTCAATTTTTTTCCACAGTTGTTCGATGCTTCGCCCCTACGACTTGCACGACCGACACGGAATCCTACCCCAACTGGATCCAAGTTTTTCCGCCTGGAAGTTGCACAAGCACTGTGCAGGCCTCTTTCCCAGACGGCGCAGATAGTATGGTCTTATACTTTAGATAAAACTTAATAGTGAACAAAAAGAATATACCTCCATTGTAATAAACTATACATGGGAAAGTAAATAAAATACCCGCGTTGGAAATCATGGGTGAAGAATTAACTACACACAAAACTAAGACCTGAAGTGTTTCTTTTATTGAATAGTTCCATCGGATCGGAAAAAGAGATCATCCCATTCCGAGGAAAATCTGGAAAGTTTGATCAACAAAGAAATCGAAGATCGGAAAGCAGCAGACAATGCAATGAAAGTGCTTGGTAGGTACATAGATGAAAATATACAAGTTTCGTTGTTCGCCTGCCCTATCATAAATGATACCAGCAAATGCCCCAATCGAATCATAGTAAATATACAGTAGAATCTGGGATAGGTCGAACCGATTGAATTGGCCTCTTAAAAAACAACAACATTGAAATACATGATCAAATATCTCTTATATGTTTTTGTTACAAATATTGCTTACTATTAATTGCCTTATTAACGATTTTACGAGAATGGATGACTTATTTGTGCACCATTGCACCATTTTCGCCGAATGGAAAGCGCTATGGTCACATTTATTATCGGTAATATTGCATTCTCCTTTTCGTTTATCACGCAATATTAATCCCATATTCCTAAGATCTTTTTATCGGACTGCAGTAAACAAAATTGTGTTTTTAAAAGTGGAAAAACTGCAGGATAAAGTTGCGATTCAAGAGAACGAAATGGAGGAATTCAAAAGCGATATCAATGATCTCATTCGCAGCCTTCTGTCTTCCGAAAACGAAGCTACAAATGGTAATAATACATATAATGTATTGCGTAGGCCGTAAGTGGACTGTTGTTCTACTTAGTGGGAATTATGCAGCAAACGATTCATGTACTTTATATTGGCAAGAGCGCGGTAACGTTATCAGAGTTTGTAAAGTACTCCAGAGACTGCTCTAGTATCATCGTCATCAATCTTACTCACAACAGGATATTTGAATGATTTCATTACCGGTTGTGTGTTGCAGGCCAAAAGTTACGTTGCGCAGTATTGGCATTCGAAACATGATAACATGAATATTAAAATATCTTACTGATCAGTAGATTTAATCTCAAGTACCGCAAATACTCGAACCACTGACGTACAACTGAAAGTTGTATTACCTTAGTATCATTTTTCGATGAAAAATATAATAACAAGGAACACACTAAATACAGTTGCATCAAAGCAAACTAAATTGAATCATTTACATTCTAAATATCAATTTTACAATATCACAGAGTTTTATTGTCCGTAATACGTATATTAATTACATAACTATAAACCACGGCAAATTATACGTGTTATATTATGCCTCGGAACTCTATGCGGCGATAATAGCTAGAGAATGTATGATTCCAGCTAAATTTAGTTGAAATGTACTGTATACACCTACAACGAACATTGCTGAATTTGGTGACTGTACCATTTATCAATTCAGATGAAGGCTTTATCCGAAGTGAAGATTGAGCACAAGAGAAAAAATGATGATCTTAACGATACGATTGTTGAGAAAGATGATATATTGTGCGTGATTTTGACAGATGAATAACTTTTTAACCCTTTTTTTTAATATTTCAATTCTTATTTTATGTGTTATGGTGATTTTAAGTTTCGGTTTGAAATGACTCACGCGCCCCCGAGACTCAATTGTCAATATGAATTACCCAACTTTTCGGACCTATTGGCTGATTTTGCCTCTCTTAATAGGTTAATGTGCTCCACATGTTGTATCTCTCAAACAAATACATTTTAGTAATCGATGTGATCTAATGCAAGTGTAAAATAACAGAAATTGAACCTTTCAATCTTTTATTCAATACAATATTCTCGAGTTAATGTCATATTATATATGTTTTATCATATTGTATCTATAGCTTTTCATTCTAATTCACATGAACCATTTCCTACTGTATTCGAACATGCTATTTCAGTTTACTAAATTTAGAGTAATAAAATAGTTAATGCTACGCTGATTTTTCTCGTAGACTCGTAGACTAGTAGACGATTTTGGATTACTCGGAGCAATGTCCTATCCTACTGGTTGTAAATACCGAAATACCACGATTAACGCTTAATATAGGTTTCTGAAAATAGGGCTAAGCAAATCAGCGATGAATTAGGTCCGAAGAACATAACAGCGTATGTGAGAATCCTAGCCTAGGTGACTTGGTGAAATATGCAAATACAGTGAAACCGGTATAACCTTGGTGAAGGTCACCAACAGCGCTGCAGTGAACCCGACCCTATTCAACAGCTGGGTCGACTGTGAGTTGGTGAATGTGTCTTGCTCAAAGACACGGAGAAGGCTATGGCGAGGTTTGAACCCGCAACCTCTCGTTTGTGAGACTAGCACGTATAAAACTGGTAAGGACTTCCTACAGTTTTAGATGGGATATCCATTAGTCCTGAGAACGAATCTAACGACCCTACCGACCGTAATACTAATCTGAATACGTATACAATATACCTTTTCGTCAATGGCTTACCCGGGCACAGAACAAATAGAAAACCAATAAAACGGTTAGCATTGATCTGTTGACGAATTTGCCTCTGTATAATCTACTCATATTTCCACTCGTCAGACTAATCGAAAAGTTACTGCGTGTTCCGATACAAAAAAAGATAACAGAATAAAAAAGAACTTGAAAAAAAATGCTAATGAAATAAAATTGTTCATTTGACGACAATACTTCACAGTATCGTGAAAATCCGACGGTGGATCGGATCGCGATGGATGGATAGAATTCAACATACAACAGCTGGAAACATTCTCGCACTTGTCAAACTATTTCCTTTGGAATTTCTTTGGTTAATTTCGAGTTGTTATCTGGGAACGAACAATGGCAATGCATATAAAGTAATGGCAGCGATATAACAAGAAGATTTAAAGGTTTATTAATGCAACCATCTTGTACAATCATAATTTTTGTAGAGCTGTACAAGTTAACCTCTTGCATATATATACCAGGGCCGACCGGGGGAATAATGTATGCTAGCAAGCTATTGTTCCCGATTCAGTATTTCTGCACTTGCTTTCCACTGCAGTCGAATACTAAATGGTTAGGTGGTAAGATTTTAACTAATTAGCAACTATTGTTTTACAGTTCTCAATAATTGCCACGTAATTCTAATGAAAACTATCAGTATAATCTTGGCCTGAATCATAAAATCATATATTTTAATTACTAAAAAACTCTCTGGAACTCTGGAACTCTGGAACTCTTCGTGGTTCTCTCTTTAACGCATGTAATGGAAAATCCTTCTTTTTGTTGTTGCTCGTAATCGGCTACGCATTAGTTTAATTCGCCCCAGAGCGACCGAAAAAAGGCAAGTAGGTACCTTTTTTTATTCAAGGCCGAGTCGCTCTGCTTTTAAATATTTTATAACTCTCCTTTACGGGGATACAGTTTAACGCGTTGAATGTAGACTACAACACTGAAATTTGATCTTACCGGAAAAGCATACTGAATTGACGTTTGAGGAGTTCCTGGTTTCTTGCAATGCCGTATCTATGACAATAAGTTTGTTAGAGAGTGCCAGATATAGTAAATAATTACATTGCATTATGCATTGTTCCGTATTCAATTAAATCTTTTCGCCTGAACTTCTGCATAACCAAAAATAAATCTCGCTGATCAGCCATAAGTCCATTTAAACGTGAATTTGAATCTGGCTTTATTAAAGGAATGACTTTCATTGATATGGTTGTAAGCACAGATGGGAGACCGTACAAGTTATACGTTTCATCATTAATTGGTTCTGACGTACGTCGAAGGTAATGCCTAAGTATGACGACAAACAGCCAACAATTAGCGACAAGCACGCAAAAATTTGCGTAAACAAGAATATAACTCTCGTTAAGATATTTTTGTCCTTTTACTTAGAAGCACCAGAATTATCATTTTTTATCCAATGGCTAAATCAGACACATTCGAGGAATTACTCACAAAAAGGCAGAGAGAGACACAGTAAGCACACGATCGCGAGTTCATGCATAAATACATGTGGCTTTGCTGATTGCTTAAGTAGCAGCAGCAGCGCCAGCATGCGGTAAGACGACGGAACTACTATGTAAAGAGTCAATTGTACGATGTACTGTACTGAATTGTATATGCATTCTTTTGTTGTGATGTGTTTTTATTGTACAGTGATTTTATCATATTTTTAAGGAAACTATTATTATTTTATGACGTAAGCTCCAAGAAAATAGTATTCGCTGAATAAAAATTACTCTGGAATAGTAGCGTAAAGTCGAATCTAGTTAAAACGACGCAACTCGTGGTATCATTGTATATTGTTTACATACTGCTGTTGCTCGCAGATAGTTCTTATTTTCCGAAATCATTACGTATATTCGTATTGGTAAAATAGAACACACATGAGACTTTTAAAAATAGCTTGAGTAAGACGAATGTAAATTCTGAAATTTATTTACATATATATATAGGATCGTGAAAGGGCAACATTGCAGCGAAATTGGCCTACCTACCAATCTCAAGTCAGAAATAATGTGACCGAATCAACGATTTTAGCTTTAAATTGCAACCTTGACACCATTGTCAGTAATTTTTAAATGATCCGTGAAATCGGTTCGAAGTTCAGATCAAACATTCTGTAGGAATCATTACGAAGAGAGCAACCTACCTTTCATTTCAGCCCTGTAACAATTTTTCCAGCCGTGCTTGAGATCATTTCTTCTTGCGTAGAAATAAATGAATGAAGCTACTAACAATAGCAGAATGATACCTAGGAAGATTTAATGTACAATATCATCGACCAGGAAATTTATTTTTAATAATTTTTTCTGCAACTATCAACCATCATCAAATCCACTCCATTTGTTACTCCTATTATTTTGTGTCTGTGTGTGGGATTTGTGTTGTAAAAACTTCAGGATTATGATTAGGATATGCTAGACAACAACATTGATTAAACGTCTGTTATGAAGCAACGTCTGCTATCAATCAATCATTTTTGAAACCATCTTTACAAATATCTAATTTTGGGAATGATAAAACATAACAACGAGCCGTAAGATAACATAAGACCGAAATAGCAACACTTATATCAGCAGTATACGAGTGATATACCCACCGAAAAACGTTGGTAAAAGGATGACAAGAATACTGAAATAATCTCCATGATTATCCGATTCAACTTCAATTTGAAATTCAACGATATTCATACCAGATGGGGTGGCTATACGACAGTAGTAGTTATCTGCATCAGAAGACTTAAAATCTCTGCAAACAAACGCATTGGCAGTTATTTGAAGTGTCATTTTGGCAAAATAACTATCTATATTCTCTACTAGTCTAGTAATGTGGTCCTTCCGAAAACCCTTTACTTTAGGTTAGGTTAGGTTTTCCGAGTAGTAATACTAATCCTATTCCTCGCCTAAGCTTCCCTGATCTTTCCCTAACCTAACTAAATCAAACGTAACTGGGTTTTCGGAGTTACCAAGATACTAAACTAGTAGTGGTTGGATATTAGTATTAAAACTTTGTTTGGCAAAATTAGTACTCACCTTATGATAAGGCTTGTACTTGCTGTAGTAATTCCTCCAATATCAACATTCTTCGTGGCCTCCTCTGCACCACCATAACATTTCCCTGACAAACTTATATCTGATGATCTGGAAAATGATCAATAGAAAACCGTCGGTATAAAAAAGGGACAAAATATTCAGCTACTTAACGGCTAGGCAGATGCTATTGTAAATTCATGTAAGCAGAAAACAGATGCGTTACCGTACTGAATAACACTTACATGGAACAGTCATACTTCTGTGTTGAAACTGTGTCTCCCTGAAGAGCTAAAGCGCTTACAAAGCTACAGATTGGTGGCTGCGTGACGCTGAAGTGAACAATCAAAACGTAAGGTAAAATAATCAGCAATTATACGCACGATAAGTAATAAGTGATTACTTATTTCCTCTTGGAGGCGAACTATTTTTATAGAAAAGAAAAAGGCAGGTTCAAATGATGATTAATTGTTTACGCGAGGTATTTGGCTCTTCTTATCGTTTGCTTGCTTTACAACTGCGGTAATCTGATACGTCTTGAGATAGCCTAACACCTGTTCAGAATTTAGTCTTTAGTTTTTACGCGACGTTGAATGGATCAATTGAATCAGCGTCTTCCGAATTATCTCCAAGGGAAGAAGGAGAAGTTTCAACAACAGTAATAAGGTATGTAGATATGTTATAAAGCGTACCATGTAGTGTACGACCTTGTGGGATGAAATGTGAACACTTAAAGATTATCATTTCGAATTTTTTAAAACCACATCCGCTAGAATAGATCGTTAAGTGACAACATAAGTATCAATTGCAATGTAGAAAAACGATACATTGACAGTTGTTACTGAAAGAAAACGGCATTCCTTATTTTTTTCGAAGTACTGTAATGAATTATTGAATTCTTTCAGTAGTATAAATGCCATCAGTGCCTTGTGCCAGCCCTGATACAGTTCATTCCAGTAGACGTTAATATAAGTTAGTGGTTTGTTAACACAAAGTCAATGATTTCACTCGAGTTGCAATTTCTGTTAAAATCGACTCGAATCGACCCGAGATTGGATGTTGTTGTGTCTCGATTTATTTTTAGTTCTTACATCAGGGACACGATTTGATTTGACTTGAGTCATTTTAGATTAGGCTCGACTTAACTTGAATCTCGAAAATATATTTCTCGATTACTGCTGATTTTTAGTAGTTCATTTATTATCTGCCTAATCTATTAGAAAATGCGTAGCATTGAAGTGTAATCAAGTTTCTAGAAATTTAAGTCAAGTACTTGGTTAACCCTTTTGATTTAGAGTACTTTTTATTATATACTATGATATATTACCAGATACTGTTTGAATCTCATTGATTTTTCTAAAATTTCTAAAATTCGTCATAAATGTCATAAAATTCGTCTAAAATACATTTTCAATTAACACCCACTTACTTGGTTTTGTTTTTATCCCATGATATTGTGAGTGATAATCCTGATTGAGTACCAGTTGTTCCCCCACATGTAAGTTTTACATCGTCACCTTCCTTTGCTTTAATGATTCTTTGGGTTTCTCTTCGAAATTCTGGATTTCCTCGATATTCTCTGTCTGCACAACATTAATGAATAGTGATAAATAAAATGACAGTTTTCTTATTATTCCTTATTTATTAACAGATAATTGGTTATTCCAGGGTTGGCTCCATGCGTCCATCGTTCATGTACAGACATACAATTTTTGTATATATGTTATCGAAGAGATATTTAGTATTTTTACATGATATATTGAACCATATTGCTTGCCTTAAGCTATTTTAATTCATGTAAGACAATATTTTTGAATTTGGTTTTGATGAATGTTAGATTGAGTACTGGAATGATTCTTATCTCCCAAATTTTTGCCACAGACACTGTTCTGCGTTTCATGAAATGCAAACTCACATTTTACACACACACTGATTTTGGAGAGAAATTTTGTAATTCCATTGTAAATGACGGAACATGCATATTCTCCAGGTGTCTGCTCAAAATTTGGGTTCCCAATCTGCAATGGAAAGAGAGAACGAAAAGTTGGTAATAAATTTAATTTGTTTGAATCCAATTATAGCTTGTATTAGTTTTATAACAATCATCTACTAACAGGACTAACAGTTTTTACCTGTAGTCTGCTGATGATTATTTCCTCGATATCTTTTTCTTCTTCGTTTGTTATACCCGTGTTAATTATTTTGCAATCTTTGTACCATGTTACATTGTAGCTTCCCGGAGATAAATGAAAAGTTTTCCGCGGAGCTAAACAGAAAGTACATACACAATTACATAAAAGCATGGCTGTATCTACGCGGCCTCAACATTGCTTCTTTAACTGAAATATCTGACAATCCCTCTTTGAGATAACTTTACTTTGAGCGTCAAGTTGAGCTCGTGTATCATTCTAATTACTAAATTAAGAATATGATAAATTGTGAAAATCACAAATACACCTCCGTTGCTTTCACTTACTGTCAGTTGGCACTGAGCAGTGTCACTACGAAGTGTGTAGTACTGTATTTGTACCAAATATTTTATGCAAGTGGCCATCCTATTGCTCACCACCTATCATAATTAAAGATAGATGATATATTTGAAAGAATATATTATTTCATGATTGGAGGATGGCTTGTCTTACTTTTATAGATACAGATATAGATAGGTTTTCCTCCAGCTAGCGTTCAGGGCACGTATCTATTGTCCTACTCCTTGCCACGCCAATATATAAAATGTACAGACGCTATTTATTGTACAATATTATGGAAATATGCTTTCAGTACAATAGCACTGTATACATGGACTTAATTACCATTTAATGAACGAGGGCATACACAGCATGTTATATCTGAAATAGAGTAAATAGATACGTGGTTTAGTACTTATGTTTCTCGGTCAATTTCTTATTTCGGCCACTAATTGGCATTATAGCGGTGGTGAACATGATTTTACTTTATTCACGTATCATTATTCTGTGATGTATCTGGGAACTCCTCGTCAAAGTTGGTTAGGATCCGTTGGAGACGACCAACCAGACAAACTTTGATAACGAAATGTAATTACATTAAATTACCTTTGCAAAACAATAAGCTTGATGTGCTTTCATGCATTTGGTATGTCTCTGTGCTGGCCGAATTTTCGAAGCATGTTTCTTTGGCATTACTGCTATCCGTTGTGATGAGGTTATGTGTCATTTTCGTGCAGTCATTTCCACTAATCTGGAATTCGCGTGATTGTTAAACCGTAAAGCTTTTGCTTCCAACATTTCAGTACTTCATCTTTAAACTAGGTTTCACTTTTGCCTAATGTTAAATATTATTTGTAAACTTACCAAATATGAAGTGAAAACTGATCCGTTGTCAGATGCAGATACCTTCTCTATCACGTAAGGTACTAATTCATTTTCGCTTTCGTAGGCATAAGGATCGTATTCCCGTATAGTAATATTCACGTCGTGTACAATGTTGCCATTAAAAACCACCAAGCACTGCAAAAATTGCTACAATCACTACAATATTTATTCATTTTAAATTAATAATATTTTATATCCGTCGTAAAAAAAATATGAACTCATTGGTTGAGTTTGAAACCACTGTATTACAGTTATTTTCTCCAGTGTAGCCGTGGTCGCATTTCTGCTAAAAATATCGTATTACACAGTTATCACTTTAACGCGATGTAATTGCTTGAACCAGGTTCAATAGGCATGTCTGATATATTGTATTACAAGGTTGTCTAAGACACACGATTTTTATCTCGTTAGAAAAAGTGAAGAGCTGTTCATTCGCCACATATTCCTACCCATTTCCATGTAAGTAACATCATTATTAATAATGCATTCGTTTGCAAATACCTTTTACCCTGTTAGCACTTATTTTCAATCCTCCATCTACTTTAATAACTATATCATATTAATCGTTACTCCGTCATCTTCTCTTCAAACTGAACGAACTGTCATCCCTTCTATTACGTTGCCCTTAACTTTGAGTGACATATAATTCGTTTAGTTTGGAAAGAATTACAGATTATGGTGGATTGAAATAAATAGAAATTGTCATACACGGCTTTCTGTCCAATTGAAATTTGATAAAAATTTTGTTAGATTCTGCTCGATTGAAATTAAAATTTCACCATTTACATAACATTCTGGTCACAAACATACTAGCAAATAATTCTCACTCGTTGCAGATCTGTTGAATTGCTGCTATATTCCCCCAGCGTGTTGTAATAAAAATTATCAATTAATTTCTCGCAATCGACTCTGAACGACCATCCTTCTTCGATAACTGACGTTACTGAATCGTTTAAATCTTCGCATTGTAGAAGGTCGAGATCTAAAATACAAGAAATCTCCTATTATTTATGTGTAAGTCAAAGATTCTGAGCCGTTTTTCCCCGGTCCACCTCTATTGATATTTCCATGGTCCATTCTAACCATAGTGACGTTTTCTTAATTTGAAAATATAAGTTTCAATATTCGAGCTCCGAGTTGGACCTGTTACCAGAACCGGATTTCTATATAAAGCTTTGAAGCCCATTTCATCAGATGGTGAACTGTAGATTGACAACCCTTAACAGTAATTTTATTTCTTGCCAAAGGTGGGAATATTCTATTTTGGTCCTTATGGTTACGAATGAATTTCTTGATTAGATGAACTGTAGATGTTCGATAAGTAAGGAAGATTTATCAGTTCGCAAACATATAGTAAGTTGTGGTCTTTGACTAATGCTAGTTTTCCAGCCACATTGGTGCTTTTGTAGCACAATTTTAGAAATTTAGGATTTTTTGGAAAGCGGGACTTCATACAATTCAAATAGCGTCGCATGTAACACGCGGTTCATATATAGCGAATCATGTTATTTTCTTGGTGTAGTTTGACGTTTGTTTCATTTGGTATCATTCCTTCCTGTGGTATTGATGAGGCGTTCCGACTTTTTGAACAATTTAATCAGCTCTCATATCAAGTATGAACACTTTTACCTGTATTTTCCTATCTCATAACTTCATCCGTGTATATATTTACAAATTTCTCGTCTGAAGACGCATCAGCGCAGTAATTTCGGCAATTTTAGCAAATTGCATACTGCACTGCTGTTCATACATGTTTCAAATTTACTGTAAGTGGTTAAACGTGTTCCTGTGTCGCAAGGATTCTTTGTGTTGTTCACTTTATCAGTCGCGGTATCTAAATCTCTCGACACTTGATTACCTTCGATATTATTAATACAAATAGACCTAGGGTCCTTTTTAAGTGCTGTTGTATCTTCACATTGTTAGTACTGTATTTTGACACTGTTCAAGTTCAACTGTTTACCGAGTTCAACTTTAATAGAACTATCTTTAAAAGGCCATTCTCGTATGGTGTAAGGTAACTCCAAACTACAGCCGAATCGGTGATTTCGTTTGTGGGTATATCTGTCGAGAAATTTCGTAAGAATATAAAATCCAATTGCAGAAGTGCCTCGGTGGAAAATTCAATATACAACGATCTGTAATTTTTTAAATTGCGCGCTAAGCGACTCTATACCTATACTTTCACGATCATCGTTCATCAATCAGTTGGGATGTTACATAGATAGCGAATAACACGAATGGACGTTTTCGGTGAAAAGAGAACGTGGTTATTCGGAAGCACGTTGTTGGTAAATTTAGGAGCCCCCTATAACATATCTTACAGGCCCTGCGCTAGCTAATACAATCCGTAGGTTATACAGCTCTATAAAGTCACCAGGCTGGGCGTTTCGTGGAAGTTCACTCCAGTTTTCCTTGAATATCAAGATACGCTATTAAATTTGCATTGTTTGACAGCGGACGATGGTGTCAATTCATTTTCCCCCCTTTACCTGCAAAATTCCTGTCGGGTACTTGGTTAGAGTTTACTCTGCAAGTGGAATAACAATTACTTACTGTATGTGCTGTCAATTTGTGAGATTGCTTTCGAGACAGTGATTGAATGGAATATGGCCAATACAGTGACAAAGATACTTGATATTCTTCCGATATGTCTGGTGGTCTGGTGCATCTGCCACCGTCGCTTGCCTTTGTGTGTGCAAAGCAATACACACTCTTGAAGTCTTTTAATACCAATCGTTATCATAGCGAACATTCGCAAACAGATATTATAAAAGTAACTGTAAACAAGAAATATATATCTGTTCATGATTATGTCAACTCGATACCAGAGGAAGGTATATATCCAAATATCGGCAATTATCGAATTTGAACAAGAATAGAAAATTTCATTGAGATTTTTCCGTATGAACATTATTGATAAATATTCTTTACAGCTCCAAATTTGAACGAATTTTTCCAGTCGCTCGATTGCAAATTGTAATATTGTTGAAAGAGAGCGCCTTTTATAGCAATGATTTTTTCTGTTTTTCGTTTGATGAATAATCAAAATTATCAATGAATTTATGATGCATGATTCCGTCGTTTCCCGCAATAGCTCTTATTCAGCCACTGAATATAGATCCCATCCATCAATATATAAAGCGAAACCACAACTAGAAAGCCGCCTATTGGGAAAACATTGACCTTTATGCATGAATAATTATTCCAATAAAGCCATCAATGACCTAATTTCCATATTACTCTGCCATAGATAAATTGGTAGTTCTGAATAGTTAGTTAAATAATTATCTGAGTAACAATTAAACAATAGCGTATTGATTATAATATGAGAATCGGCGTAGTAAAATTCGAATAATGCTGAATACTAATTTGAATAATATTATGTTATGTAAGTACAAACAAAAATTAAGGCTGGTAAAAAAAAAACTTATTGAGGCTAATGCGCTATATCACCTATTACTAATCTTATGACTCGCTATAGCAAATGAAACTGTCAGTACTATCATTACTTGACTTCTTTGTAAATGCATTCAACTTAGGCAACGCAATTCTATTGTGTCTCGTGGTAATGTCAGATTCTGAAGAAATATGAACTGTTTTGTGGTGTATGTTTGTTTGCATTCCTATTGTTGTAAAACCGACCGCCTTAGGGACAGCTGTGCGTGGCGGAATACTGTTGGTTAAATTAGAGGAAACTGTAAACAAAAACAGTGATTGGTCAAATAAATATATAGATTGTTGAGGTGAGTTCACAGTTTCAAAACCAGAGTCACTTTGCCTGTTTCAATGACTATGAAATGTCAGAAAAATTATAACTCATTGTCCTTATGCTTACGAAGTGAAAATAATGGCTCAGCAGTAACGCTAAGAATTCATGTAACAATTTAAGAAATAATGAGCCGTTATTGTTCTCCCTAACCTTAGGCTGAATATTTATCGTTCCACCTATAATTAGTTACGGCACGATACGTTGTAATAGTCCGTATCTAGAGTAGAAAAAGTAACAAAAGTTTATATAAATAGAAGTAATTATACCAACAAGAAAATATAAATAGCCATCTCATACGACTCGTTGATAATGAAAGATGACAGTGCAATTATAAAACAATAAATGAATTTTTCTTACTCAATAGCACAACAATACAATGTCGAGTAGCTTCCATTCATAACCTTATGATTAGCATTCTGTGGTTTAATTACAGGTCTTACTGCGAATAACCTCTAACAGGTATAAAAAAAATTTCGAAGTGGAGTAATTTCGCAGATTAACACGTCAGATAATAATTAATTATTATCTCCTGGAAATATTAGAAGTATGCAATACGGTATTCATATACTCATTGATGATGGTCTGCAATTCAATTTAGTATGTATATGTTGCATTTATTATACTGATAACAATAATAGTTTCTGCCGGTTTATATGTAGATACTGGTCATACATTTATGAATATACACATGGACCAAACATTGTAATTTATTTCAACACAATACCACTGTCGAAACGCAATCTGTAAGCAATAAATTCCAGCGATATTTATTCCGTGTACGAGATCTTTGTAACGCTAAAGGTCTCAAACAATTTTCTGTCTTCGATTTCTTTCTGATCTCGTCAGCTTGGAATGCAGAAAACTGATAGCCTGTCATTCCGGTATGACAATTTGAAATATTGAAATCTGCTAACCTGACACGAACCGAACTGATAAAAATCTGCTGAGTTTACTTTGAGAATTGAAAACTAGAAAAACTTTCCATCATAAAATATACGTCTCCTATCAAGCACTCGTTGAATAATATTTCGTGATCTATGGTTTTCCTATCACAGCACGCTTATAATTACTTCTAAACAGCATGCAAAACTAATGAAGGCACTCAATAGAAACACGTATTGTATTTATTTATACGTTATATCTCTTCATCTTCTCATCAGTCGTACTGTCGGAGTCGTATACAAAATTTATTCCATCGGCCTAACGTGTGGCCCTAGTTGGGAAATTTTCTTATTCCGCTTTGCGTGTAAAATACATATCTTTTCCGTGCAGCACTTACCACCATTAGAGAAGCTTTTAATGACAAATATAATGTGACATACACACCAATAATTACATAGTAAAACGTGAACTATTAATAATCAACCTTTCTTGTATGTATATAACTATTGGTTTCATTATTTCGACGATCTAACCATCAAGGGTGCCGCGAAAGATATATAATTTATTCCGATTGAAGTTAAAAGCAATTTTTGGCTATCTTGCACTTGGCAAAATGTTGTCAATTTTCTGTAACGTAGACCAATTTTAGCGCGGTTGAAATTAAACCTAGATCAGCCGTCACGTATAATTTCCCAAAATGTTCGGTATATGATGATTGTGATGGAAAGATAAAGCAAAAAAATATCCCCGACATAAACAATCGTTCACACAATTAAACTGTACTGAACTGTGTCACGGAAGATATGCTGGCTACAGTCTCAACAAACACTTAGCACTTTGCCAAGACCTTACTACAGACGGTTGAGCGCATAGCAAGGACATTATTTTCATGCTATCTGCCGGTAAATTCCCATGCTATAATACTACACCAAATACGAAACGCATGCGTGAACAGAGTGCACAGGTAAAACCTGATGTAAAAACCATATTTCATGAAAGTGATATTTTAGTGACGTTTTTTATCTGACACTGAATAAATCCTCTTTTTCTGACTTCGACCGTAAAATCTAAAATCTAACTATAAGCTGTCCTAATTAGCGGCAAATATTTGCACAGAAGCACGACAAGTCATGATGGATCTGATAAAGTATTCTTTCTGCGAAAAAGATATACTTTTACCAAATTATCCATTAGAAGAAGAGAAACTCAATATGCTGAGTTCCTCTTAATACTCTGTAGTCAACCTCAAGGCAAATTATAAACAAGAACATTGATGAAATAAACTGGGAAGAGAATTTGCTTCCGTATTTCTGAAAACTCAACGCATCAAAGTATGTCTTCTATTTGTTTATGGCATAAAAGACATGCCCAAATCGGATTTCACGAGAATTACAGCAAATCAAAACCACATTATAAACATAGCATGATATCATCGTGCTCATTTAGCCACAGTTCCACACGAGATATACACACCATTAACACAAGTTTTATGATCAAAGATTCGAACATGAATATTGACCCAAAGCGAGTTAATACACAATGAGTAAAATACTCCATACAGACCATGGGTAAAATTGGCCTCGACTATTCATACAAATAAAGATAATCTGAAGATAAAACATTCAGTGGTATTAAATAAATTCTAGGATTGTTTTTGTACATTTCTCAGCAAAATCCACACCTGTGAGAATAACATTCAAATGAACAACATATTACATGACGTTTAGGTTCTAATAACTTGAGGTATATCTGGTATACTCATTTCCAATCACCGGAGTTTCACATCAACCAATATTCTCCTTCGGAATAAACCCCATGGGCGAGTTTTTCGTTAAAACTACCCAGGGATGTTTATTATTATTATTTTTCAATCAGAAACTTGAGTAAAAGTAACAATGTGAACAAACCACGGCCATTTTAGCATTTTATCATTGAGAGTCCTCAGCCATTCCTGTTCATAAGCCCATTCGCGTTTATTTGATTAATTAAGTTTGCATTCCTCCTTTTTTTTTAATTATCTCACAGGGATCATTTACAGTAAATTTCCGGTAGTACAGTGGGGAATTGGATATTACGGTTTCGGATTATAGGAAAAACATGCTTGCCACAGATTAGTCTTACTGAATTCTACGTTAGGTCTTTACTGTGATTAACTTTACGTCATACAGGTGTAAAATGTGAGTTTCACAGAATCACCTAATACGGGTAACCACCTAACAGTAAAATAATTTTAATAATTATTTTCAATCGTAAAATAAGAGTTGATAATTCACTTTTTGGTACTCAGAAATACATCGTAATGATATTTCGAAACACGATATGCAAAATCTAAAATCGGAAGACCCAGACCAGGTGTATACTTACTCACCATGCTTGCATACTGTAAATAGATAAAGTAAAACATATATTTTTATATGTAAATATACAGTGAACGCCGCTTATTCTGATCGCTTTGGGACAGTATGGTTTTGGTAACAACGACTGGTTGATAGCATTGAGTGAAGGATTAGATGTAATTGGGCCAATTAATATTGATAACAATATCCGATTGAGAACATTATCCGCGCTCATACTATTTCAGATTTCTTTTAATTGGTATTATATCTCATAGGTATCAGTTGATGGATATAATATGTCATGTGGGATTCGGTTGTGTACATTCTTGTATAAACACCATATATTCTTACTTCCGAATGGCAGCACTGGGTACTGTTCGGTTTGAATATCCTGATGAATTGATTATTTGATTCCATCGAAAAGTATCTTTCGAATCATTGAAATTCCTTTGCATTTAGCGGAATAAAAATACATTATCGGTGAATTATATTTAAACTAATACGCTTCCAATTTTTATTGTTAAAAGTTTCATAAATGATCATTGTAAAGTCATCAAAATGTAAGCTATATGAAACCCTATTCCAAACGATTGATAGGTTAAGTGTGCCGCAAAATTTATATCTAAAAAATCCTGAATAACGTTTAAACTGGCTAGCAGTTTTATTCGTTACAACTTGATTACATGAGGAGATATGTCGTGTCAATACTTACTTTGAAATATGTGCCGTGGCATAAACATTTAAAACTACTGAGTTACATACAAGAAAAGTCAAAAACGTGATTACATGGAAAGGTCTTAAGTTGATCAAAGTGTCTTTATACATTCATAAAGTTACTTGTGCTGTTCGCTTTTACAGGGAACCGCTAAGATACAATTAAAATAATATCACTAAACTCTCAATAGGAGATTTTATGGAAATAGTCTGCAAATTCGTGCAATTTTTTTACAAGCCAAATTACAATATCATCGTGAAATGCGAGTTTAATCTGGTTGAGCTCTACTTACGTAGGTTTAGGGGAATTCAGTGGAAGTCACAGGATATAAATTCCTAAATAATGTGTCTACGATATTGTCTATTATTACCTGAATCGTTTGAAGAATAACAATATGTAGCAATATACGTGTTGTCGTGTCAATTTGTTATCCAGTCCAATTATCTATAAAGAGAAACTTCGATTTCATTTGCCTGCTTATTTCCAGGGATATCTTCAGGTGAACAGGTCATTTGGATGTACTAAAATAGCTTTATTTCGGTGCAGTTTCGATGTTGCATCCACGTTTTGTCTCGCGTCAATTTTCACCTGATGTTTTGGAAACTCTCAAGAATGCTTTCCAAAAGATCTTGCTAAGGGATTGATAGATAAACAAAGGCGTGAGGCAAACATGCTCGTATACAACATTGTTCATGACTGAGTATAAGTTATTTTTGAATGCAAATTGATGAGTAATTGATAAGTAATTGATAAGTAATTGTAATCAAGTCACAAGTAGCTGGATTGCACTACAGCAACTTAATATTTTTACTGAAAATTCTATCTTATCCACTGTCCAATATCTTTGACCACAACTAAAACATTTTCTGTAGTTAGGTTTAACCTCGTGTACCTTCAATGTCAGATTCTCAAGCTGCGACTTTACCTGAAAAATAGCATTTTCCATCCAGTGGACCCAAAACGGTAAGGGGGGTGGGGTCAAAATATGTCACGAATGTTAACAAGTCTGAGGTGTTGACAAATCCAATTCGGCATACTATACTACCAGAGGACCCACAACGGTAAGGTGGCGATTCTCAAAACATTTTTTACGTTAGCACTATACAAAAGCTGTCTATTAAGCCACCTCTTACCATGGATACCTAGTCTGAAGCATAGAAAGCCAATTCGAGGTATTACTGCCGGAATTTATACACAAGTTGAACAACCTTCTGATAACATGTGATATACCTAACCTCATCGGACTGTCAAATGCGTCTTTGATGCATTGAGGGATTTCCCTACAGTACATGTACCTCAGACCTGTCTGCGATTGTATATTGTATAAACATAACCTACCCTACCGAGTAAGAAAACAAAAAAAAAACACTTCAACTTCTAGGTTTAGATTGAGGTCAGTTGAATAACGGAAGTTCAAATTCTAAACAGCGATGTTTCTACATCAATGTGTGATAATTAATCAATATCCGTATTGTGTGATTACAGATTTGCTTTTTGCAAATTTCGACATACTGTATTCGTAAAATTTCGACTAATATGACAGCTATTATTCTCATTTTTCATTATTCATTTTTGACTTTATACAGGGAATGTGAATTGCATGATGTAACCAAGTAGACAGATACTTAGGGACGGAATATACTAATCCGGGGCCCGCAGAAATTCGATTCGCGGATCCATCAATTATAAACACATATCGTAATTTATGGGTAATAGGCCCACAGGGGGTGTACGAAAATTATTCTAGGAAATTGCCAATTGCGGAAGCAAACACTAAAAAATAATTAGGCATTAGATACGGTAATTTTTTGACAAAGGTTAATGCTTCGAAATCCATTTTAGATAATTAAATTTGATACGCGAAATTCCCCGACAAAAAAAGAAGCATTAGCTATTCTTGCCGCTATGTTAATCCGGTACTGTCGATGTGTAAATACCATTGCTAAATCTGGATCTAGATAACGATTTTACCATGTAGCTGACCAAGTCTTTTGCACGCGACCGGTATTATGTGATACTTTTGATATTATGTCAATCCGTTCCAGAGCTTGACTCCTTTCGATTTTTAGTATCAGAAATCACATGGTAACGAATCTTGAGCTTCTCTTAATCACCTTGCCCTTATCTAAATACCACAGTCATCTATCTTCATAAGAAGATATAGACAATTGTAATTAATTAAGCGACACACAAAGTCTGTCTGATATAATAGTATATATGTGCGTGCAGGTCAAACTTGCTTCGTTCACATTTGCAAAACATGTATAAATCTTGGTATTGGACGATACAAGCAAAAGTTCTACTAGTATTTATTTTACACCTGAGATTAAATACTGCATTGAAGATTTTTATCAATTTCTGCTTTATCCTTATACCTTGCTGTGTAAAAAATACTAATACCAATTATACGCTGTATTGCATTAAGCAGAAATAAGCACACACCAATATATTTAATTGATGACATAGTGACGCAAAATATTTCGTAATTTATCTCTTTTAACGTTACTAGTTCCGCAAACCATTAACTATTTGTACAATATGAGTGAATGCAAGTTACGCGTGACGTTTATATCTTGAACAAACAATTCAGTTCAAGTAATCTGATCTGTTTCTATTTTTGTTCTGGGGATCTTCCAATATAGAGGCCATCACAATATGTTCTATTTGCCAGTATTCGTTCGACATTTGATTCATCAGACATTCTATAGAAATATATTCCCTCACTGTTGTTAGTAAACGGGAAAATTCATATTGACCAAAATTTACCTCATGCATTGTGTTGGGAATGAAATTAATCGAAGATGCCTTAATCCGAAATACGATATTTGATTATTCTAAATTTCGATATAAAATTAACGTGCATTTAAGTAGTGATTACAAATCCTACATTCTCACATATAATAGCAGTTCATATATCAACTTTACTCAGTAAGCTAGTTTGAATCTCAGATTTGATCGGTGAATCACAAATATACTCCGGGTATAAAGCTGCGATTAGAATGTTTAAGAAAGCCAACTAATTTTGATTTAAGGAATAAATTCTCTTTAGTATATACAGACTAATATGGATTGTACACTATTGATGACTGCATGCTAATGTTCACCGTAAAGTAATCATTTTCAGAAATTGGGATACAGTTGAAACACATATATAATAGACTTAACAAAACGCATATCATAAAAATCATATTCAAAATCGTTACCTGGAATTAAGCAAAATTTTAGTTAAAATTTTCTTTTTCATAGACGTGTAAAATTCATATCACGCAGTGTTTGTTTATCAGAAAACTTTAGCGGATATCAAATACAGGATATGAGTGACGTAATATCCTGACTTTGCACTTTTTATGGTATTCAAAGAATTAGGTAATGTAAAAGTTTAATCCTTTTCAAATATATGGGGGAAAATAGTTTGGTCCAAAGGGATGCGTAATATAAGGTTATGAAATAGTGAGTCGGTTGAGAAGGGACAATGGATTTTTTTAATCGAGTGGGTATATTTTGAAACAGTTTTTAAATTTTGTATACAAACACGAATTTTCATCAAAATTTACTGGGTTCCAGATAAATCTCAGAATAATGCATGAACAAAGGAGAGGGTGGGAAAGGAATCCTACTTAAGACCGATTCAACGCCCCCTATCGGTCAAAATAAAATGTTCAATATATACCTATATAAAAAAAAATTCCGTTTAAGTTTTACTCGGGCTCGGGTATGCTCGGGTATGCTCGGGTATGCTCGGGTATGCTCGGGTATGCTCGGGTATGCTCGGGTATGCTCGGGTATGCTCGGGTATGCTCGGGTATGCTCGGGTATGCTCGGGTATGCTCGGGTATGCTCGGGTATGCTCGGGTATGCTCGGGTATGCTCGGGTATGCTCGGGTATGCTCGGGTATGCTCGGGTATGCTCGGGTATGCTCGGGTATGCTCGGGTATGCTCGGGTATGCTCGGGTATGCTCGGGTATGCTCGGGTATGCTCGGGTATGCTCGGGTATGCTCGGGTATGCTCGGGTATGCTCGGGTATGCTCGGGTATGCTCGGGTATGCTCGGGTATGCTCGGGTATGCTCGGGTATGCTCGGGTATGCTCGGGTATGCTCGGGTATGCTCGGGTATGCTCGGGTATGCTCGGGGATGCTCGGTTTTTTTGATTATTATGATTAATCAAAGGATAATAAATGACAATGTAATACAAGGGATAAATTTACTATTAAATTCAGTGGACAACGCTTTTTCGGGACGCCGATATCAAGTTATCAATAGGGTATTGTTATCAATATCAATCGGTCCCAAAACATACTTCGTATTTATATCCCTCACCTAATGTTATCAGCTGGGTATTGTTATCAAAAAGAAGTTGCTCCAAAGTGTATTGTATTTCTGTCGGATCACATTTAGGCGATATCGATTTACAGAGATTATAGTTTTCAGTTAAAAATGTTAAATTTTTCAGTTGCTTCAGAACTGAAATTGAAATTTCATGTTTCGTCATCATTGTTTGAAAAATTTCCATATAGTCAAGCGCGCAGTCTTTAGGGCGATCGGGAATTTCCGTACAAGCAATCCCACTTTCTATAGGCCCATCTCTCTTTATGTGACGAAAAAAACATTTTGCAAAAGTTTCTAAACTTTCCCGTAAGCGAATTCGGCCGTTGGGAACGTATTCCAAACAATACGAAAGCTATCCGAAGTTTCTGGAAGTACCCACGAGCCGTTTCGTGCGAAACAAACCACAAATACTGACCCGTAAACACTGTTTTGTGAAAGAGTATATGTACAAAACAGCACATAATGTAATTCCTCGTTACGTCGTTTCCACCCACGTTAGGTTCGGCCTCAGGCTACTTTTCTGTAGTAATATTTGTTTAATGAACACAATAATTCAAAATAATGCATGTACAGTATAGTAGGTACATTACAGTGTACAATAAACTATTTACATCGTGGTTCCACCGTCTTGGCGTGTGGTGGCATTGTTGCTGGTTTCGAAGCTATGTATTTCACTATGTATTTTGGCTTGCTTACGATCATGTGCTTGCTTTGTCCCGTCGCTGCTGTTTTGTGATTAATTCCCTGACCGTGTCAAAATAACTTTACGTGTTCTCAGAATGGCGCTGTTTGCATTCGGTAATGCACAATCGCTGTACTTGTGTTATCAAAGCCAGATAATGGCCCAACAGATTTAATATCATGATCATTAAGGACTCTACTCAAGCACACACTTCACAGATAAGATAATTATTAAGATTAATTTGTCAGTTCATTTTCGTTGAAGTCTGACTCACTTCAAAACAACCTACATGTAATTCCATCAAGATTTACATTTGAATTTATGTACTGCCTGCGGAGTAATAGTTCATATTCCTATGAACGCTGTACCATAATAACTTCAGTTATTCGAGGACACTGATGATTTATTGACATAAGCTTGTATAAATATGCAATAAAGCGCTTGTGTTCATTTGATCTGCAATCAGTACCTGGTATTTTGTAAACAATTCGTAAACTTTTCATGGGCGTAGAACGTACTTAGTCACATCGATGCCAAATAAGCATTTGCATTGTCGCAACGTTAAAGTTGTCATTTACCTTTGACAGGTGAAACAACCAATACAAGGAATCTGAACAACAGTGTCTTTCATATTGCATAGAAAACTGGATTATAAATCAGATATATAGGATATAGCTTTAGTGTTCATTGTATTATTTTTTTACAAACATATTATTGTTGAATTTATTAACCGCTCTCATGATGATTTAATTCTGCGATATTGTATCAAGCATTGACGTCACTATATCTCAAGATAACCATATTGTTACATTAGTATCAAGTGGTTCCGTTATATTCATTTGGGGCCTTCTTCGTGTATGTATATCACAATTTTCCCTTATATTTATACTAATCTACCCATTGCCACTGTTTAGAGTGTACATTCCTTGGTTTATCTGTCCTCTACCTCCTTATCGTGTTTATTATACCAGAATGTGTCTGTAAGAACCTGAAGCCGAATGTAATGGTAAAAATATAAAAGTTAAAAGCGAAATTTCAAATGCAATAATATGAAACAATAGTATAATCAAGTGTGTGATTCTAGATTACTTGAATTTATTACAGAATATATAAAAATTGATGTAGTGATTGAAAAAGAAAATTCGATCGCTTAGGGAATTTTGGATCTACATATTCTATAACCTATAAAAAGCCCTATTATAAATATAATGACAACAAAAACTGCCAAGACAATCATGATATATAGTTTATTGCTATCAATATCTTCCTGTAGTCGTATTACTGCGCTCTTGTGCGTTCCAATATTACTGAACATAACTTCGTAGTCACCTGCATCATCCGATTTGAAATCACTGTAATATAAACCACTGTAAGTTCAATTGCGTCGTGTATTCCTGCCTGCTCGACATCATTTTGCAGTCGGCAGCCCACCGTAATTTCCCGAGTATAATACAACTTTTTGTGCCTTATTATTTTGCTTAGTTATTCAAGAACATATTGGTTGTTACTGACAGGAGTTGACAACGGTTACAGCAGGAAATGGGCCTGGATATTCTCATAAGTTGACAGGGAGGAACGTTTATTACCATATGGTAAATAAACTTTTATCATGTCTATACAGCGCACGTCTCTAGGCTTGTGTTTGGTGACAGGCAAGTGTGAGGGGAAGCACGATTTAATACGTGCTTTCAATCACACTGCACTGTTCCGACTCAAAGTAGGGGTGCGTATTTTGCATAGGTATAGAGCTTATCATTAATGTGCGTATTATATCCAGAAAATCAGGTTGGTTTCAGTTGATCAGACAAAAACCGGAATGACTTTCCTATTTACGATACTTACCTTATGATGAACTCTAAAATCCAAGCGTTATCAAGTATAATTTTTTCTGATGGTTCGTGCAAATAGCACTTGAGGTCTCCGTGTTTATATGCACTGAAAAATGCATGGATAATGGGGTTACACTTTCAGATATAAAATAAAAGAGCTTCATGTCAAACAATATCATTTTATTTGCATGTTTGTTATGGAACAGTGTTGTCATTTCTGAAAAGATCTTGATCATATCTGGCACGAGGATCCAAATGCATCTCAGAATAATACATGAGCTAAGAAAATATAGGTCAAGGGCATCAAATCCTACTTGGGATTGCTCTATTGCCCCTAGTGATTTAAATGGAAATCCAAATGTACAGAGGACCTTTGCGTCAAAGGTATATCCAGACAAGACAATGTTCCAGATATTATTTAAGTCTATTCAGATTAGGATTAAGATCTACTCATACTATAAATCATGGAAAACAATGAATTGTACTTACATAGAACAGTTAGTTCGGTTATGAAATCCGATTGAGGTCGTTTGGATATTATTAAGACATTTATGTTTGCTATTCCCTTTCACCTGTTTAAATAAACAAGGTTAATATTATAACTATTTATTGGACCAATTTAAATTAAATAGCAATGGGATACAGTGGATTCCTATTAACTGTAGCACTCGTTCATCAGGACAGTCGCTATCATCAAAATTGGGAAATTCCATTAGAAAAAAGTGTCGCAGAACCCGTGAGAAGCTGGTGAATTATAACTACGTGACAGCGTGCACAAGAATGCCGTCTATACCCGACCGCCGTTCTGCCATGGCGCGCACAGTAGAATTTTGAAGAATTTGAAAATGTAAAATTCATTATTAGTATCCGTACTAATACGATTTGGAGAGATAGCTGTATTTGCCGACCCATGAACTGTACCGCTTGACGTACAGTATGTATATATTACTGTGTAATTCTCATTATGTTAGCTGAAATCTTCATTTTTACCTTTTTACATTTGCTTGCACTTGAAGTTTAGATTTATGAGTAGCGCCTCAATAATGAGGCAATCGCTAAATTTGCCTGTATGTGTCACAACTATCCGAAATCCATTGTATAGGACTAGCTTGAAAGTTAAAATATCACGCGATGTAGCAAACATACTGACCTGCTTCCAGTTTACAAGCAAATCAAATATATTGGTTTGGCCAAGACCCAGCAACACTGTGCACTGTATCGAAGCAGTTTGGCCGAGTTTAACACGCATTGTTTTGGGACATTTTATTACGATGGGAGAATCTGCGGATGATGTTGCCTCTGTGAAGGAATAGATTAAAGAAAGGAATAACGATGTGTAGCTTTATGTAGATTTTTCAATCATAGAGACTTACGTTTTACACAGAAGTCGTAATTCGTTGTGAAGATTTTTTGTCCTCGATACGTCACAGCACACGAATAAACTCCTGCCGATTCATAACCAACGGTGTGAAAACATAGCTGTACGCAAATTAGATGTAAATTTATTTTGTTTTGGCTTGAAATCAAGATACTACATTTAGAACCATAGAAATACAGTGTCCTCACTCCTCCTTAAATTGCTGGAAAGCAGGAAAAGCAGAAAACTTATTAAAATATGAGAAATTACGAGAGCGGGAAATCGCAAATCCCAGCCCAACCCTATCCCTCTCCCCTGTAGAGACTCACCTTATTAAATTTTTATTTGAACTCAGTTCTACTGAATTATTTTACCAAGGCAAGCAGCAAACAAGAAGTCTTGTTTCACAATGCAGAGAGTTTGTACAAATTTCATTTATTCTCATTAACGAAAGCTAATCAAATGGATGGTGAGAACTTATTCTTACTGAAGATCCTTCTTGGCGATATTGCGAAGATTTTGCCGGCAATTCAGTGCAATTTTTATACCATTTCACGTCGTAAATATCCAGAGACGAGTCCCCGCTATCTGGTACTATGTAAAATTAATCAACATTAGTTACTCTCAAACAAATCGTACAATTTAAGATCAAATTATATTTCAAATCTCACTGGAACATGTTAATGAATGCGATCTACTCTCTTCAGCTTCAAATCTCACATGCCAACTGGATAGGGCTCTCTGACAAGAGCCTTTTGTATTCTCTTTCATGATTAATAGTATTTCTTCGTAATAGCAGGTTAAACTGTCGACCTGAAATATTAACCCATTATTCCAGGTGAATATATGCGAAACAACTGAACCTGATCCATACGAGTAATTCATCTGTAATTCAGATCATTATTTCCTCAATTACTGCCCACCATTGCTCTACTATGTAGGCGTTCATGGGGACCGATTGAAGTGGTCGATTTGTTGGAACAATGTATGATACCATAAAATTTTTGAAAATAAAAATTTGCTTGAAAATAGCACATTTGATATTGTCATGAGATATATTAATAACACACCAACATCAAAGAAGAATAGTTAAATATGATTTCTATGTGAAGATCAGAATTTCGATCCCAAGTCCTGAATGCATATGTCAAATACAGTGTTACTCGATCGTCGAGATTCATGAAATCCGAAAGAACGTCCAATGACCACCCATCGAGTGATATCCAAATTCGCGTAATATCGGACTTACACTTTATCAATAAAATCAATAGCCACTGCCATACTCGATCTCGCTAGCCGCTATCCTAGTGGTTAAGGGTATTTTATGTTTTTAATAGTCAGAGAAAACTTACCCAGAGCATAACTCGATAGCGAGTAGTAGAATTCCGAGTGCTTGCTGGTGTGTAATACCTTTTTGATGTGTATGTAGCATACCACCACGATTCAACAACTATAGTCTCATTCCATACCGTTTTTTTCGTTCTCCAGTCTAATATCGTACACTGGAATTGATATAAATTTCAGTTTAATCTTTTTTTCCAGTAAGAGCTTAGTGGTCTTATATAAATATATATATAATGTAAATTATAAATTAACGTTAAAGTTTAAATTCAAGTTGTTGGTTGTTACTGATGTTATGTTATGATTTGTTAGAATTTTATATTCAGTAAAACTAGTAGCAAATGGTTTCAAAAGGATAGGGCATATCGGCCAATGGTTCACAAGTGGATCAGAGTTCCTTCGGGTTTTTCTGAATTCAACGAATATCGAAAATGTTTTGAGGTCGTTATGACGTTATTCAAAATTTTATTGGAAATTCTTTTATTCGGCAAACACTGAGGATGCGCATCCAAAGAAAGTAAGGGAACCCCGTTTCGCAGAACTTTGCTGCTGGAAGCATGTTGATATATACTGTACTACATACCGTTGCATTTTCTTCTGATTCACCACTAGCGTAAGCAGATTCCGTTAGATTCCCGGAGTAGGACATTATTAACCAATCGCACGATAGTACTGCTGGCCAACCAGTATTTACTTCTTTTGTTGATCTCCTTAACCTTTGACAATTACCTGAATTGATAATAAAATGCAATATTAGGATTTACATATAAATAAAGAGAACATAATGCAAGATAATTTATATTTCTAATTTTAGGGTTACACACTGATAGTATTTGTTGCAATAATTCGATCTTCCCACTTCGTATTAATTATGAATATACCTTGTATTAAGTAAATTAAAGATTTCTTACCTGTGTTTGTATCATTGCGACGTCCGTTTGCCGAGATTGCAAAAGTTACAACACAAAAGTAATAGTAAAAAGACGTCTTTGTGAGATTCATATTCACCGTGCTAAATCTTATTCTGAAACATAAAAAATATATATATGACAGAAAATTAAATTTTATCATTTATCTAATCAAACAGTAACAACTGCAGTATAGACCTAATATTAACGACGAAATTAATTTTGTAGCATATAAATAGAATAAAATAAATTACTTCTTCCGTTTGACTTTGTACAGATCAGTAACTATCGCTGCTATTTTCAAAGTCCATTCCCTCCCAATATCCCGAACTGTCTATATTAAGCCGTATGCCTTATTTAGGGATATTTTCTACTCTCGTTACGTAATCTGTTCTATCAGTAAAGTAAACCTCGGTGGAATACGGGAATTTTTTGTATCTGGAAACTATTTGCTTGATTGTCTAGTAACTTATTTTTTATCTTATCTTGTCAAAGGTCAGAAGCGGCGTCTGTTTTCTAAAGGTGTTTTTTTTCTTTACTGAGCGGACACGTTCTTTATGTTCTTCACTGACTTCGCTATGTAATTTCATCAGTGCCGGGGAATTCTGTACACATTGAACCGCGGGATTATAATACAGTTTTAGTGAAAATGGTTTAATCCAGGGGTTTCCAAACTTTTCGCACTACTCAAAAACTTGATTGCCCAATCCTCGTATCAACCTTTGTAACAAGGAATGTCAACTTTCGACCTTTGAATCGCAAGCAAGGCTGATCTTTTTTGAAATATTGCTTATAGTACTAGAAAATTACTTGCTGTTTACACTGGTGTCTTTGGATTATTAACATATATGCCACATGACGCTATGATAACTGCACAACTGGGTAAAATGATAAACTTAATACACAATTTTTATAATATCTTTCACTACTAAACAATATCTTCCAATACTTCAAACGAGCCCTGAGCATATTGGCCAGTACTCGATTCCAGGTATTTATAGATTGATTGGATTGCCTTTATCAGCTACTTCGGGAATTCCTGGAAACTTTAATTCTATTTTTTCGAGATTGATCCTGCAAATTCTGCACTAATATAAACGCCGAGCTTTCGAACTTGATTGAGAATCAGTCCAGATGACGGTCGCTGTGCTACTAAATTTATAATCAATCTAATAATCTTTCTAATCAATCCATTTTCATTTCTCGATCACGCTTACACCGTACATCAGCATTCGCATTATGAACTAAAAATGTCAAGTCAATTACATGTTTGGTATATGTTAGTAAACTATTATTTTTTTTATCTCTATGTTCGTGAGTTGACATTAACTTGTAAACAAACGAATGAAAATTCCCAATCCGTGAAATGTTTTCTCTGTGACCGGTTCGCCTTTGTAGGCAGAATGCGTAAAACTTATTGAAACAATGCGTGGGATTTGAACTTTAGAAACAAACTCGAGCAAGCATGTCAGGGATTGATGGATATGATGTTACTATTTATAGTTTTAATGTTGTAGATTTTACATTACGAATACATCAGACTAATCATCGTCTCACATACGTCCTACACAATGCCTACCAGGTGACATGGACATGAAAAAACACACAACAACGAATGGTCACTGAGTCATTGATACAGAAATATAGATTAATTACAGATATTGGAAAAAACCATTTGAATCACATCCGAATAAAATTACGGAACTGGAGGAACGAAAATCGTAAACAAAATTACCCGCTCGGAAAGCCTTGTTCGAATAATACTTTGCTGACTCACCGGGAATCGTTCTACTGAATCTGTTCTAAATCAATATACGTCATTGTGTAGAAGGTAACCAGTAGCGTAACGTAGAGCTGGCACAAGAGGGTTGCCATGAGCGTAAAATTTCAAAAGTAAGTATCACGCAGAAAATCTTGCATTGTTCAAACATCTAGCGTGTTTTCAACATAACGGAGAAAATGAACGTAATCACACGCTAATTACAGTCGTGCTGTGCTGTCTTAATGTAAAGCTATCGGTGAATTACATACTGGCTATTGATAGTGTGTTCCCGTTTAATCGCCAATTTACTGTTCCAACACAAAGTCAAAACTTGATGCTGTTACTGATGTGCGCATGTGCTGGGATTATGCTAAAATTATATGTTGAGTCCCCGAATCTGAAGTTACCTTGCCCCTGTACAGGGGGAGTAGGTCCTGATTTTAGGGAATTACCATTAAGATAATTGAAGTAACACAACCAATACCACAAAAAGGGTCACTTCGGGATTCTAAGCAAAATACAGTAATTGCCTTCGGAATTAGTCGAATACCAGAACTACTTCATCTTTCGAAAAATTATGAGCCTTAGGATGGAAAATGCCCGATTTCAATTTCAAATTTTCCTTTTCAATTTGTTTTACTTCTCAAAATTGTTAATCCCATTACCTGCATTCTACAGCGGTTAATCAGTAGGACTGAAATATTTCCAATTCTCTAAACTTGATATCGCCTAATGTTGCCGTTTTACTTCTGGCAGTAGAAATACGATTACCACCTTTCCTGTGCAAAGATTACCTGCCAACCAACAATTTTGATATTGATACTGAACACCTTCGATATTCTGGCGTCCTAATATATTACTTTCTTAGCTTAATATGCAATTTAAAGTTTCCATTCTGATTAAAATCGAGTAAGAGGGCATATACATGTAGATGATTCTTGATTGGTAATAATAATGCGCTTGATTCATTTACAACTTCCTGCATATAAAAATTTCCCAATGCTCGTTGCCATACAACGCGAGCCCACAACATATGTTCCCTAGAACATCAGTGGGATTCCCTGTGACGTATTAACGAGCTCCCATTAAAAAGGTCTGCTTTATTGTAACGAAAAATTCCCAGGCTGGGCGAAACTCAAAACATGCGCTTAATCAGTTGTGACGAATATACCGATAGTGTGCCGTAGCACGTATTGCTTCACTGCAGTACAATGTTCTGCAAAGTACCCAGGGCCGAAATAACACAGTAGTGAATGCTACCCATCTCCATGCTTTCAGGGAACAATGTAATTTGTGCAGGGGGCTCGTGTTTTTACTTTCTTGTGTGTATTATTTATTAGTTCAAAGTAGCAATCGAAAGAATTATGTAACACTGGTCTTTGTTTAGCAGTTGAAGTTAAGGCATGTAATGTTATCGCAGATATTGCTCACTAGTGAGAATAGTGCTATTCACTAACTGCAGAATACATACAGGTAACTTGTAACTGATGGACCAGCTCAACTTCTAACATTTTCAACACGTTCTTTCCTAGTCCTATCCTCGAATAGCCTGAATGTAACATAGCCACACACGACATCGAACCTAAGCCCGAAGTTTTACTTATCCATAAAAATAGTCTCTTAGAAGCAAAAATTATTCCTAGTAACGAACTGAATGCATCTTAATATTTCGTAATGAGTATTGTGTTTTCCACATTTTAGTTCATGGACATTTTATTTAACAAAATTTCAGTCTATTGATACTCCTCACTTGAAAAGCATCTCGTTAAGGACTTAAGCTCGCACTTACGACTGTAATCACGACAGCCTAACTACGACCGTTCCTCATACTATTACCATGACCATTAGAAGGTGTTTCTACTTGGCCATTACGAATTTCGTTTTTCAGATCATATATTTTGTATGAAAGTAATAATTTTCATCCTCTCATGGATTCTATAACCCGCCCGCCACCTATCAATATTTTATATTGAGACCAGGTCGTTGGAACGGAATTCGGTCGCTGAATGAGAAGTTTGTTCGGCGGTCAAGTCTCTTAACCCGGTCGCTGAAACGGATACTGGTCGTCAAGTGGGAAGTGCCTGTTATGTTATAGATATTTAATACAGTACTATGGTAATGCTATACCGATATTTGTAGCTTACTATGTTCATCCTCGCGTTATTATGTACGGAACATGTAAGAATCGGCAACTTCGTGTGATGACACGTTCGCACGTTTACAATATTCCAACGAGAACGTGAAATTTCTATGCAACTTAACAATCAAACTGTCTATCAGCTTAACTACGTCATTTTCATGTTGTACTTTTTCGTCAAATCATGAACTCATTGAGTTTAGGTACAATTAGTCTTGACGTAACTGAGTTTGATAACGGGTTTTAGGAGAATTTAGCGAGATGTTTTAATACTATTTCTACCCTTATTAATACCCAAGCTATGGTCCATACACACCAGATTGTAACTCCGACATAGTAAGATATTTTCATCACAGCATAACGAAAATACAAAGTCGCCAAAACAAAAAATGTGTTTCATTTTTTTCAATTCTAACCCCTAACTTTGAATGCAACATCACGTTACCAACTTTTAAAAATCAACTGTTATCTCGCCATATTTACTGTGATCACAGAATTTACGTAATTCTGCTCCAATATCGATAGCTGTCGGATATTTAGAAATTTTAAAATCTATTCTCAGGACTGATATTAGATTCCCTTACTATCCACTCTTCAGAAAATACCTTTGCCAAGTCACCTGAATGAATAGCCTATGTTTTATTCCTCAGTAATATCCTTTTCATTTGCCAATAATCCCTATGATTCACTTATTTTTCATCAAGCGTTTTCAGTTGGTCAAAGATTTCGAATATTCCGCCTATCTCAGTAATAGAGATAAATGGGGTAATAACTGTATTCGCCACAATGCAAAGAGATTGAGCAAGTCACCTTGCAATTTCATTAAAAAAGAGGTATATAATAAAGTATCAGTGGATAAATTCTACGTAATATAGAAGAAAGAGCAATCAAGAAAAAAATTAAAATAATAAAAAATAACGTTTGTTCTGCTTCCCCACAACGTAATTAAAGGCTTTTCCTTTCCATGACTAAACGATCGGAGATTTATTTTCTTCGCGGAAGTTGGTTGGTTTTGTGAGGATACTTCCTATTCTCAATGAACGGATCAGTAGTATATCCTTTTGTGGTGCTTCATGATGTTTTAGTCCATTAATATTGTATCTTCCAGATTTCTAACGGCAATCCCAAATTTTAAATACTGTATAAAATATATTATACCAGTACAGGAGAAACATTTGGCTTAGCTGGAGGTACGGGGGCCCCTTGGGTGAAGAATAGAGATAAAGCAAAGAGTTTGTATGTGTAAAGAGACGTATTTCGTTAAGTACAATGCATGTTCATGTATACATAAATCATATTCATTCAGCACTGATTAAAAAAAAATGATTCCATCAGACCTTGGCCCATTACTAGCTCTGTACGGCCCTATACGTTCAGGGCCTTATCTATCAGAGCTCTCGAAGTATGCTATATTATATATAAGTAATATACATTAAAGCAGTATCTCGATAGAAAGTTTGTAAGTTGTTCTGGGTTCTGGCAAATATCCAAACAAGGAAGTGTTACGGTTTCCAATTAAAAGCAGTTTGAATAATATCAGTGAGGGAAGCTAAGATATCTTGGAATGACTAAAACTAAATATATATCATTAGTTGAGAAATTATTATTATTAAAGAAATCCCATTTGAAGCTTTGCAGCTTTGAACCGTAGCAGAAGAACCCACATAATTTTCTAATTTGTTCCAGTTCTCGGTGCAGTACTGTTCGAATTTAGAGGTTGGATTTCGGAGGTTTTTACGGTTTTGAGTTGACAGTTCGACTTGGTTCGAGCCTCAGATTAAGGTACACGTACTAATCACAATGAGAAGTTGGTACTCTTGTTATACCTTATCACACACGATTTGAAATCACGTTGTCTCTTATCTTTGGCATTGCCACGTAAAGTGCTCGATTGAGCTGAGTGTACTTAGAAGAATTCCAGAAAATAACTGTTCCCCTCTGTAAAAATATACTATTTTAGAAGATCGAAAAGCAACAAATTGTTCACGTTTATATTGGTTTATATACAATGTAGTTAAAATGGGGATTTTAAATAGCTCATAGGGTAGCAAATTAACATTGTATAAAATATAAGCTTCAGCTCTATAAATGCAAATGAATCAACGTGGATACACAAGTCATTTCCTGCACACCACACCACATTGATAGCGTCTATTCATTTATAATAAAAAAAGGAGTCAGATGCATAAGATCAGCATAAAGAGACTACTACTATTTTACCATATAGCCAAGTCACTACAGCAGTACAGTAAAAAGGGCATTATGAACATTCCAATATTTCATCAGGCCCCTCAGTGGCAATTCCAGGAATGAAATACATCTGTATAACACCCATTATTCATATAACATTTAATTGGGCTTGCCCTTTTTAGCAATAGCGAACAAATGGCTCGGGTTTTCCCAGCAATGTGACTTGTGCCTTACTTAGGGTTAGTAACCTAGGAACATATCAGACATTTACCTTCATAAACCCTCTGAATGTAACGCAAGATCTGTAACTTAGTGACGTGCGAACTTTATAGCAGCAATGATTTGGTTCTGTGGGCACCGACGATGATATTAAAGCAAGTTCGGCGGGATTCCGGGGAGCACATCGAGCTGTTTTGTCGATATCGCGTTTCATTTCACGCGTACAAACGAAGATAACTTCGAGATTTTGACTTACGCTGTCGTCCATTCCCTGAAATGCAATCGATATTAGTCCAATTGTGTATTTTCAACTGTTAGATAGCAGTATCACGTTGCAGGTCTGCCAGGACAGTTATGGCACTCTAGTAAAGATATTTATTAGTCGGCTGATGGCGCATCAGAGCAAATGTCTGGATACGACCATAACTTCCTTGATTTACCAGTGAGTTTCAAGTTACGAGTATTGTTTATTTATTTGAGAGCATCGATAGCGCTTTAATAATGAGTTCAAATAGTCGCGTAATGGCGCCACGGAGCAAATATCTAAATACATTACAGAACAACTAGAAAATTTAATTTATCACCTACTAGAAATGGACTTACCCAAATAAAATAAACTAGCTAAACTAATCTGATTATCCCTTTACTATGTTGACTTGATTTTGCTCTACCGTTCCCTGGATGTGAGTCATTATTTTGCTATGTTCTAAATGCTCTTGTATGGTAGAATAATCTGCTATCGCTTCGTACATCTGGAGCTTGTGATACCAACTAATAATGTGTCCCATCATCCCAATCCACCTGTAGTTACATCTATACAGTTTTTAAACCTTCATTATCTTCTTCAGTTTGAGTTTTTCCTTTGTGTATGAATGATAGTATGATATGATATGATCCATTTTGGCTATCTCAGTGTAGGAAGCGCGACATTTAATTATTCATAGTCCCGTCTCAAGTCCTCACACTCACTATGGGGTTTATGTGGAAAATTATATAATTCTACGCCAAACGGTTTGTTTATGATATACATACACAAATATAATAAAGTATAAATAATCACCTTATATATTTCATACATCTCTGATTCGTTATCATTGATCAATTCCGGTGTCACTACGACAACCATTCGAAGACATCTCCTCAGCATTGCTGCCGCATGATCAAACTTCGCCACTGGAAAAATCAAACATTATTGTTGAGCAACATATCGTATACTTTGTCGTATATTGTATACTTTGTCGCAATGTATCGACAATTTGGCATCAGAATATCTTACTCCCAGCGTTGTTAGAATTCGGATCAGGGTCATTCGGATCGTAATATTTGTAATTATATTCTCGAAGGCATTTCCTTACGTCGGCCACTGGAGTCTGACAGTCCTTTCGTGAACTATAGACGAGATATGCGACGTATTCGTAGGGAACTGAAAAAAATGGATTCAAATTTTATTTGCTGGATTCTGCTACCATTGCTACCCATCTCTCTCCTTCGCTATCTTTGCCACCTATTTTGCTACCCATCTCATATGTTTTCACTACAGACATAACCTCATGTTCTGGCAATAATAAATCTACCATTTTAAATATATTTCTGTCACTCACCGATGTTGTATTGTCCGAAAACCTTCTTTAATATATATCTCACATTTGTCTTGTATTTATATCCAATGACCAGGAACACACCCCCAATTGCGCAGAACACTGAAATAAAAATATTTTCATTCAGATTGACTTTCAATACAAGTCAGATGTACAGATCGACAATGATCTACACTTCATAATACAATTATTTATCACGTTATAGTGTGTTATTCATTGCTGAAAGCCAACTAACCACAAAGTACAATGAGGGTGATCTTCAAAGCTTCATGTGCTGTTGGTTTCTCCCTCACGATCAGTGTAACTACTTCATAAACGTGATTTCTCGTAGACTCCAATACACAGTAATACACGGCAGAATCACTGTACTTGACATTCCTTAAAAAGAATGCGAAAAATATAAAAGAAAAAAAACATATTATCTATGCATATATACTGTAGTGTGACATCTTATTATATCTGGTCACAAAAGGCTGTTTTATCTCTTGGAAGACGCTTTGAATACTTGGCAGAATGCGCTAGATATTACGTAGGTTCAGTCTCTTAGAGATACTGTTAGTCGTGATCTGTTTTTATGATACCATTTCATTACATTGTATTGATATTTGATTTCCTGAAGGATAGTGTCCACTCTGACTTTTCAATTGATTGTCAGAAAAGAAAATTTTACAATTTACAAAGTTACCGAGTGATATTTTTCAGTGGTACCAGTATTCTTCATTCGTTAAAAATAAATATTTTACGTCATATTTTCAGTCATGAAGTATTTACAGACCAATGAAAATGTCGCTGTAAGAATTTAGCGTAAGAAAATGTCGCAGTAAGAAATTGTCCGTAAGAAACTGGTGTTTCCGAGTACTTGCGTATTCTCAAAGCTTAATAATCACGACGCCGTGTAGACCAAGTTACCTGATGACAAAAGTTGAGTAATAGTGATCATTTATATCCTTTGTCTTTGCTTCTTTCGCCTCCTCATCCGTTAAGGATTGTTCATAACAAATGTTTTCGTTCTTGAATCTAGAAAAAGTGGAAAGTTAAATGAAACATATAACCAGTAAGTAATAATTTTAAATCATACAACACAATAATTCTTACTCGTAACTGCAGCTCATTCGTCGATCGGGAAGTTGAACTGTGTTTTCAAATATACGGACAGTTCCGTTTCTACAAAGAACTGAACTGCAAAAGCAAATACATTATCAATAAATAATTATCAAGTGATCTCTTTTGAAATCTAATTTTAGAGAGTTTATGCAGTGGTACTTCAGGGAGAACAAGTAAGCATCTTTGAAATTTATTCAATTTCAGAGACGGCTACCTGATTTGACTTATCAGTGGTTAATTAAAAATCAATTGAATCTAAAGAATTTCATCCTGGTATTTTTAGGAGTAAATTAAAAAATCTCCTTAGATGGACTCACTCTATTTCCAAATTACCTGTTTTTATCGCTCCGTTTCCAAGCAACATTCTGTGAAGCAGATATTTGATCGCTTCCAGAGGTTCCTTTGCAAATCAATATGGCGTCAGAACCAGGTTCAACAACTACTTCAACCTCCTCGGGTTTAATTGATGGGTTGACCTGACCATCAAACTCTCCTATGATAAGAGTAAGTATTTTGAACAAGTTTTACCACACTACCCAATGTATACAAAGTCTAGGTCATAATAGGTTATCTAGGTTATTACATTTATCAAGGACAACTTGAACAGCTACATAGCTAAAACAGGAACAAGATGCCCGAATAAAAAATTTTTGAATGATGATTTATATTTGAACTAATAATTATTGAACAAGTGAGTTATGTTTGGATTCTATATGATACATATAATGCAGAGACCAGTTTCTCACCACTAGCCCAATTTTGTGAAATAACTTATGTTAAAAAATAATATTTTCCTCTTAGAACTTCATTTCATAATAGCAATAATAGCAGTGATATGATAGGCTTGATATCAGAAGTAAAGTCATGGCTAACTGCGCGAGAACATATTCTATTGATGGCTTAAATAGACTATAAAGATCTTCTCTGTATACTTACTCTTAACACATTTTAAGTGACGTATAACATCTATAGTATGACCGTTGTATTCAATCGTACAAGTGTAAATGCCAGGATGTTTAAAATCGACTTCATCAATCTGAAATCAACACAATTATTTAGTACGACTGACCTATTTTAATTTTAATTTGTTCTTTTCTGCAAGTAGGCGGAATCGAATAAAACATATGTACAGTACAGCTATTCAAAACTGTACCTGTATCGCATCAAACATCCAGCCAAACCCTTCATCCTTTTCTGTTTTAGTGTATTGATATCGTGGGTCATCTCTCGAGATAAGTTTCGAACCGTGATACCATTTTACTTCAATTGTCTCGACCTGTTCTTGTGTTAATTGGTCAAAGGTTGCTGGTGCTGAATAAATGAAAAATACGCTTGAGTTAATAGTGTTATTTCTATCGTGAATCGAACACAGTAATTGAAAGGGTGATAGTCTACCAAGGTAAATCACACCACGAGTTATAGCATTTTAATGGCTGAGATTTTTTTTATTATTTTTGTCCAGCTATGGTATGCTACTTGTAAATAATAAAATATTTCAAAAAATTGAGGTTATATTATTTTAGACTACTGTAGTGTGTTTGCACATTTGACAAAAAAAGTCACACATAGTATTATAGAAATTTAGAAACATGAACATATATAATAAACAGTCATTCCACTTTATACCTGGGCACACTATTACTTCTTTAGATCCAAGCCTTAGAGATCCATCTTCTTTTGAAGTTATATGCTCTACCAAATTGACTATTTTTTCTGATTTGATTTGGTCCTCACCCCACGACTGGAATATAAAATTTCGTTACCAAATATGATTAAATTTATGTCTTCATGTCTACATTTTAATTTTGCAGTACAGTACATACAAGTGTCAGGTCGAAAACATCTCCGTCCCAGCTCTGTTGCGCTGTTCCATAAAATCCTTTCTTATCTTTATCATCCCAGGCAATGGTTTCGTTAAAAACAACATCGCCATTTCTGGTTATAAGACAGTGAGCCTGTAAAAATGATACACAATGATATAGCTGACGATAGGAGGAAGCTTGGGAATGACAAAGTTTTTTGTTTCCCGTATATTTAAAAAATAAACTCTCTTAATTTTACAATGCACAATCACAAACCGTAATGAAACCTCACAGACAGTAAAGATTCACTACATCGTGGATTTTATATAATATTGTATTGTATGTATTTTAGTGTAATGTTGTATGTTTTTTATTTCATGATAAATGCCGTGCCGTACAGTACTAGTATGTTTAAGCGCCAAAGGTTTGAAATAAAATTACCGGTCAAATGATTGTGGGAAAGGTTAATTAGGTAAATAAGAGTGTGTGAATGATTTATAATGGTTTAAAATACGTTTAAATAAATTCAAATTGGTAAATAAATATGTGGTTCCTACTTCGCCGATTTTCACCTATCGCGAATATTTTTTGGACTTGATACCTACAGGGAATCACTGGTATAACTAAGGAAATCTATTTCACAATTTTACATTTTTAAATCAAATTTGTGATAACCAATTTCAATTTTAATGAACATTTACCTCTGTGACATCATTTGGCTGGTAATCGTAATCGTAGTCACCACTATCGTAGTCAACACTATCGTAGCAAGCAATTCCAAAGGGCCATCCATCGTATGCATCGTATTTCGTTACTAAACCACAAAATATTCGATTTCTAATTCGTCCAGCAAATAACTAGATATAGCATATAGTGTAATTCATTTTAATTTTACTCCAGTTACTGAAGTTCAATATATTTTGATAATAATTTTCATGATTCAATTTAAAGCTAAAAATCTTTGTTATTTTCACTCACATTCTTCTACTTCATCTAAACTATCAATCTCGAATGGTTCCTGACCATTCGATAAAATGATGAGCAGACAAAGGCTAAAAATGTGGCCAAGGAGCATTCTTCGTTGTCTTTTTTCGAATACTGTTGTGATTCTAGTTCTAAATTAACAGTAACACTGCAAAAGGGAAAAAGAAATATATTAATATAGCAACAATGTAAGAAGATTCTGCTGAGGAGTGAAAAAAACACAACTCAGAACCATCGCCTAACTTGACTATGTTTATTCCATCGAAGTTCAGAGCATAAATACAGTAAATGATTTGCATGTGTTCCAGCAGTTTAGCATGCAAGAAGTCTATAAAACTTGGATATTAGATACAAGTTGTGGTACAAGATTACCATATTAGTACACAACCGTATGGATATAGCCATGTTTTAGCAAGTTTTGCTCGGCTCGGCGCCTGTAGTTTTTGCGCTATTCTACATGCTTTAAGACTCGTAGCCGATAGAATAACATGATAGAATTATTACATGCTTCCGTGTAGACGTAGGCATGTTGGTAGTGTGACACCCTTATGCACGGCGTAAGAGTTGGCCCATCAGTTTTTGGGCTATTTTTTATGCTTTAAGACTCGATGCTGGCATATACGGCAACTAGTCGGCAGGGAATTTTCCACGTGGCAACCTTTTAGGTTTTCATAATGGAATTGTTTCAAGGAAATGGAAGCAATTTCATGAATGAAAAACAGGAAGTGAAAACAAAAATATTTCCATGTCAATAGTATAAAAAATCTCCACGAATGATACAATTCTTTTCTTACTATACCCAATTGTCCCTTCCCCTTTTGTTGTCATTCGAACTTAATATCTTGAAAATTTCCCAACATCTGCGGGAATCCAGTCTAATTAACAATCACTCGTGTTTTAAAACTGAAATATAACTCAACCGTGTAACTATCAAGTAGTTGTATTGTTGCGACAATTCCCCATGTCCTCATTTAAACCTGACAATGCAGACAATGACAAATCTAAAGTATTGCGACATGGTAACATACTGCATAGAGTTCTTCTCGGGGATACAATTCTGAAAAGTTACAATTATCATTCTCACAGTGTACTTACTATACACTCATACGGAAAGTTCGAAAGCCGGAACCTCTAACAACAATTCATGTGTTGTACGACAAACTAAAACTTACTTTATGAACAGTCAACATTTGAAATCTATATTTTATGTATTTTTATCCTCAATGTACTATCACGTCTCATTCGTTAAGTGCCAATATCTTCGTAGCCACTCAAGTCTTCCGACAAATTCGTCGCGGCGTGCAAGTTCACAGATATTTCATCTGACATTTTCTGCTGATCAGATAGACATGTGGATCAGAAGATAAATTGAATCGCCTAAATTCAACGAGAAATTAATCCGTCTGAAGCATCACATACTACACGGCGTAATGAGCAACTCAACCTTTCACGTCTTCCTCAAATATCTCATTTACTGTCAATCCTCATTTTTCATTGCTCCGATACAGCTAATACAGAATCAAAATTCGAAGTATTTCAACTAATTACATTTATACATCAACACAAAGACGGTAACATTTTACAAAAATGTCAAAACGCAGTTGCCTGACGATTTTTAAAGTTCACTTTAACGCGATATTCAATCATATGTATTACTAGAGAACATGAACTTCACTTCTATTAACTTCCCAGGAGTCAGCAGGTATAAAAAAATTAGAGCGACTCACGTATTACATGCATAGCTTAGTACATGTTTTTCGCCGAAAAAAACAATGACAACAAGCTATCCTCTGAGAACTACAAAACTTTAGCTTTGCCATTATGGTACCAATGCGGCATAGTACGCTAGCTTCATTGTGCTAACAGATTTGGTATTCAACAATTATCTGATGTCGTTTGCTACTAGTAAAATCTGTGGAACAATGTTTTTGATGACACTAATGAAGTTTCTCACGTAAAGTCATCACAGGAATATGATCTTCGATATTGAGTAAAGCAGCTAGAAAATCAATGCGCTTTCTCTGAGTTATTGTGATACTCGATTGCGGTCGATCGGATAACAGCATATAAAATATACACACCAGCTTGATATGGCAACTTACTTAACAAAAAGTCTATTTGAATCGCTAATCATTCTATGTATAAGAGCGAAAGTTATATGGTTGGTTGTTTGTCTTGAAACTATGCCGCTATTTCTGAACGGATCTTCACCATATTCGGCATGGATGACCAGATGCATCCTAGATTAATAAACGAATAATGAAAACCTACGATCTGCTTAATCCGTGTCAACCGCAGGGCCATATTTTCATACTTGTAGGCACCTGGCCTAACTCATCAGTCGTTTTCAAAATTTATAGGAATGTTTTCATGTTTTAATAATCAATATATAGTACTATTATTATTTCGCAATCACCAAATTTTCTCAAATATTACGTAATATCATACTGTACGAAATGTGAATTTGAATACTATGTAACACAAGGATATGATAAATTTGGCCGGCGGGCCCTAGAACAATAACCAACTAGACCCATTAAATATAAAATACACTGATCAAATATAATAATGACTAATTTTTAAATCGATTAAACTTTATTGAAATATAACAGATTTCTGAAACATATTAGACAACCCAATACACTCAGAAATCCGCCATTTAATTATCTATACCTCACCCAGTATTACATTGAGTTTACCATTGCACATTTACAGATTTCGTCATTAGATTACGTATGCCTATTGCCTGGACAAATATGTCGGTGTTACTGACTTTCGCTTATCAAGATTACAATGATTTCTGCAGAATATTTAAACTGACTCACGTCTCTCAGTATTCAAACGAACTAATATAAAAAAAAAAACTGAATTAAACTAAACTATTGTATTCAAAAAATTCTATATATGATTCACGTTTGTACAACGTACAAACATGCATAGTAGTAGGTCTTTGACTCAATGCTAGCATAGAATAAGGATTGAGTGTATTCACTAAATACAGGAAGTTTTATACTCTCGCCGTATCCCTGTTTGATAGGTAACATGATCTCTTTGAATGCCTTTGACAGTGTTCCCTTAGTCCGGTAAACAACTTTGCAATAATACATGGAAGTTTATTTTTTTGCGTGAATTTTGCAGAAACTTTGCATTCCTAAAATTCCTCACTATCTACGTATGTGTGTGTGCTAATTAACTGGGGTTGAACATTTTTGAAATCAATGTGTGTGTAGCCTAATGAAATCCTAAACCTATAGGCCTGGCACTCGTTGTAGCCAGTAAAAGAATTTACTAAGCTAGCTTCACCCCAAGATGTTTAAGTTTAGATATGCCTCATATAAATTTGAACGTAAACTCTAGTTTTTATTCAAATGAACATATAAATAACAGCAGCATGTAAGATATCTTACTTCCTAGTGAAACACTATTCCGTATAATAATAGTGTGATTAATAAATATGTCTCCAACATATTTCAGGATGAAATTCAACTTTCTACACAAATATATCATGGAGTTGTACCTAAACTACGATTATTACTCTGCAAGTAAATCATTATATTGCTGTTGTTTTTATTACTCCACAATGCTAATAGCTTGTTAGCACAACCCAAAGTTCTGATAAAGTAATGAATACTGAATATGTTCATTTCTTTTATCCACCACTCTAATCAAATTGATAAACTGACTCACTGAAACGTAGGAGAAAATACCATGCAAAATATGTTGTATTACATGACTTCTGACTGTACGAATCTGCAATAACTCTTCCTACAAGTTTTTCAATTACCAAGTACAATTCAAATAGGTTTCAACTGTCATTTACATATTATAGAAAGCTTAGTAGACTGTTCTCACGCATTAGGTATCGTTAAACATTCTAAGAAGCATGCATCTATCCAACTACGTTCTATAACAAAGGCAAATAACCTTTAGATACCAACAATTAAAGTAGTTAGACGAAATTGGACACATTACAACGCTTGCTTCGTAATAAGCAAGGTTAACAAGCTTTCGCCATCAACATACATTTAATTCATATTGACTGGCTCATGTCAAGCGGCTGTACAATACAAACTGTATCATTCGGTCAGATAAACGTGACACGTAGAACGACCTGATCAATAAACTAAAGTTATCCATCCGCTATGTTTTATGTCATTTGCTAGTTATATATTCTGCATATTTCTTCATTCCTTTGTAGTCATCGGGTAGGGATAATTTGTTTATAATGGTAGATATTTCCCGATCTTTTTTCTTTTATACATAGTAAATTTTTGTTGGCAAAGCGTTCGGCCGTTAGTTGTTTTGTAGTTATAGTTAATGCATATACAGTATAAGTAACAGAACAAATGATTAGCAATTACAATCAAATTACGTTTAAACGTGCTTATACGTGAGTGAATGCTTTGGTATCCACTATCGTTTACAATGTACATTATCTACGTGACGCATTATTAATTACTTAGAGTAGCACACCACTAAAGATTTGTTAAAAGGCAGCTGATGTGTTCAAAAACAATAAAATATATCGTATTTTGAATACCTTAACCAAACTCTGTAGCTGAGAAAATAATTACAGGTGCGTCTGATATGAGGTATTAGCTGCTAAGTTTCTATACCACGCCAAATCTGCCTTTAAAAAAGTATGAAACTACTATTCAAATTGATTAATTAATAAAAAATGTCACATGGTATCGAATAGAATTGAGGGAAAATATGATCTACAGAAAATTCTTGGTATTTAAGACTCTCTACATTTGAATACTTCTCCTGTCTATCCCTTAACTGCCATTACATATGCTTTTGATATTTGTATAGTCAAATATAAACTCATATTCATTCATATACATTGATACCTTGGTTGATAATAATAATTATCAATCTTAATGATAATATTTTAATAGTAACATTTTTCCTACTTTCCCACTAAACTGCCAAAGAATAAAAAACTTTTTTGCAACCTATATAACAAATTCGAATCAAAAAGACGGATTTTATGCAGACTCTACTTGGAGAGTTGTGATAGATATCAATTCAGTTCATAAAATCGTGTATCTCGATACAATATTTCAAACTTCAATCCTTTCACTGGCCTTTGTTCAATACGTGTCGTATGCAGTTTTAAGATTAACCTTTAAGGCTCAGAGCACACGATTTCTATGTTTAGAGTTTCGAACTGAATATTCTTCTGAGAAGATGAGAGATGCGTTGAGGAAGAAGTTTTATCTAAAAATTCACTGGATTCTTTATGGTGTAATGAACCGAACAGGCAACTGCTAAATTTAGTAAATCATCCAATTAATTCGATAAGGAACGATATTTCTGGAAGAGGAAAGTCACGATTAAGTAATTTTAATGTGAATTTTATACTTCATTCTGAGTTTTTTTGAATGCCTGGTAATTAGACAAACGCAAACACATTGCATATTTATATTTTAATGAATGGGATGCATCTAGGCTAATAATAGAAACTGAAATACGTTTCTCCCCTTTTTTAGGAATTAGGATACCACATAAAACTACCATATCCATATCCATATCCATTTCCATATACAATATATCCATATGAAAAATGATATACGGTTGTAGCGATAACGCATATTATGAATCCTCAATAAGTTTCAGTTCAACAACAGTCATAGAAAGCAATTATATTACAATTGTATAACAAATATAGCAGCTATTCAACTTTTTAAACATTAACCAACAGAATGTGACATTCTCATATTACGCTCAGTATTGCTTGCATGTCAAATCTATTGTGAACAGATCATGTACATACGCCTTTCTAATGAATAGGCTAACCGACTTTACACCTTCCTGGAGAGTTATGAACGATATCTTAGATATTCCCCAAACGATTCGAAATTCCGAATATTCTCAACTCGTGGCAGTGTACTGGCATTAATATTCATACGAACTCCCAACGTTGAAGGTGAAATTCCAAATATTATACTACTCGGTTCAACTCGTGACAGTATACTGTTCATTATTATTCATATGAACTCCCAACTTTGAAGGTAGATAGTATATATTGATCACATCCCTAAACTGGAAAATTTTAGGATATCCAAGGATGTTGAAGTTATCCAACAAGCGCGTACTTGGAATAACTCCAATATCGATTGAACAGTTAGACTGCCAATTGGAATGTTTAAATATAAATCTTAATCACGATTATGAAAGTAAAGTCGGAAAGATAAATACGCTAAACGGGAATGTGTTGTTGTATATATATTTATCGATTGCATGAATGGAAGTCAATACCGTACACGTTCATACCATACAGTGAACGTACTAAACGAATAAATAGGTTTTGGTAATGTATGAATGAATGTGGATAGTATTATATTGTCACTGGTAGAAAGAACTTACGAACCCCAAACCATAGTCTCGCAGAAGTCATCAGCATCACTGCAATGACCTCGGTGTCGACAGTACCCAATTTTTGCAGCTGGATTGATTGTATGCAATGTGAATATATATTATATTCAAGATAGTGAAACGCGCAATGAGTCCACATTTCCATCCTCCTAAGGAAGATACATTAATATTCTACTTCAAATTTATTCAAACAATGATTAACTAACATTTCGGTAACAATCACCCTCTCTTTTAATATTGATTCATGTAATTTACATGAAAAAAAACATGCTGATATTTCGCACTTCTTTTTATAAAATGATATGATTTGCTAGTTCAGGATTTCACATCATCAGGAGATTAAAAATAATGAGTGGACGAGCCATTCCGAAACTTCGTTTAAAAAATAATGAGCGAATGACAAATGACTGCAAATAATTGGAAAATGAAGTTTATATTGTATTTTATTTAGCTGAACTTATGCGATTATGATTTATGGAAAAGTTTCGATGTATACAAAATGCCCTCAGTCTGAGAGCATACGAAAAACCCCATTCGATTTCCTGGTATGAATAAAAAATTCTGGCACCTGTGCAAACTGTACGGCAACAATTTTACATCTAATTGATTTACAATTATTTGACATTATGTGTTTGTAGTTTTGTAGCACAACAAACTGTTGAAACCCTATTAAACCATTTTTATACATTATTTATAGTTTTCTTGCCAGTTACCTTTATCTGGGTGACATATCACATGAACATAGATCAACTTAGAGTAGCAACAAATTGGCAGTAAGTTACCTGCATTTGCTTACACAGAATTGTGCTCTACAAATCAGGGCAAAAATTCCCCTGCTTTTGAGCCATATATCTAAGCTAAAGATTTAAATATATATTGTTATATAGATGGCCTGATAAATCACTTAAATCTAAGCAAATAGAGTAAACTAGGAGGTTGGGAGTAACTAGAAAAGTGCTACAATTATGCAGAGCTCCGACCATTGCTCTGCAAGTTAGTTCTAATAATTACAGATAATTAATGACGAAAATAGAAAATTTAAGCAACTAAATATTAAGCTTATGCATTAAAGTTTTTGAAGCTATGTTTTGTACCGTATAACACAAAACATAAGGAGGATTCTCGACTCGAAGTGACAAATGGTAATAATAATAACGAAGAAGAATTGTCCTTTTTCATAACTACGTTCTCGTCAGAGAGAATTATAAATATTTTACAGCGGTTTCAATTACAATGGAAATCCGCTATTCATAGCGGTAGTTCTCTAGTTTTCCATATACACTATATCGCTTTATATTCATTCTTTGACCACTGGAGGTGATTAGTGTAGATATACGTGCTTCTAAGTGTATTGCAATTCATCATTCAAACATTTGCATACATTGACAAGCATGGCATATCGATTTTTGTGGGATGACGTATTCATGGTTGTCTGACATTATATTAGAAAATGTTACCCGAGTGAAATGATCCGAATTGGACGTCACTGAGCGAATGAAAAGATGAAATATCAATTTAGTATTACTGCTATTCAGTTATATGACACAATAATTAAACCGATACTCACGCAAATTGCCAAGATCATTTTCACTGAACTTTTTCCGATAAGTTTCGTTTCCGCTATTCCATTGAGTTGGTAAAGGATACGTGACATTAAATTAAAATATGGTTCAAAATAAGGAGAAAAAATAGTATAATATGTTCTAATATTGGAAATGCAAAGAATCTGGTGTGAAAATGGCCACAAAATGCCCTTCAAATCGTCATCATAGGCATCATGCAGTATCATCGTATTATCATCATCATGGATCATCGCTACCCACAACAGGCGAATATATGTTTCAATAAATCAGTTTACATTTCAAACTTTACAATATACACGTACCGTACACGTTAAATCACGTAATATATGGGTTTGCAACTATCCGCGTAATATCTGGGATTTTCAATTAGCGAAGTAGACTGGATCACTTGGGCTTGTGCTGTGAACTGCCCCGCCTTGCGTGGTTGAGTTGGATGTGAATTTGAGTGTCACACTAACTAACCCATTTATGTATTGTATTGTATTGTATTAAGAACTAATTTGTCCCATTACAACGTGTCAGATATGGTTTCATCTTCCACGTTTGCTAGGATGATTATGATGTTAATTAGAAAACGAATCGGCACGTCATCAAAAATATGACCTATATTTTATGTAAAGCTTTAATACGAATAGCAAGCACAATACGCACGGAAACGTGCTCGATATTTTCTGTACAGTCTTTGCACTGTCATTGTATTTATATATAAATTTTAAAAAATAATCTACCTTTATCACGACTCACCCAAACGACTAGCTAGCTTTAATACAGCGACGCTTCACAGTTCATGCTGCGATATCATCACGAAAACATGAAGAATGGTGTTCAGCAATTAATATGATGAGAAAATTCTCTGAAATTGTGGCGGTTCTCCAGATAAAGCACAGATAGTGTCTCTATGTTACTTCACCCACTATTAATAATTTGGTGTCGAAAAAATCGCGAAAAAGTTCCTAGAAATAAATCTTTGATTCTCATTTATCGAGTGAAATCAGTGTATCACGTCGTGAGGTTCTTGAAAAAATGGCTAGAAAAGTTAGATTACGAAATGTCACACAGTATTGGTAAATGTTGAAAACTCTCAATCTCTCTTTGACATTAGAAATGTATGTCCGAAAGGAAGCTATAGTCATTGAACTAGACTTGAATTCTCGGAATAACCGAAGCGCCGAAAATGAACCCTGCATGACTGACAAACAGACTAAAACACACTTCTAGCATTAGAACTTTAATGTCACAAATTGACCATGTATATATATATTCCAATTACTCTATAATTTAAAATAACTATTCCTTAGAATTAGAACTTTTCAGGCTACGAATTTTGCCTTGCAAAATTTATTCCTTCATTCATCCATGTTACAATGAAGGCTAAATGTGCACTATGTACCGTATGTACCCTTTGTCTGTCTTTCGCTTAACGTCCTTTCACTTAAAGTCGCAATTTGCATGGTGTTGTCTTCAAGCAAAACTGCGTACCTTCAACATAGCTTGCAACCTGCCATCAAACTAGGTCTATCTGCTCTTTCCCGATCGTAATCTTGCGTATAAAAAGCTGATATGCTTATATTATACTTTTTGGTAGTTTCCAACTATAGAGGACCCGAAAAAAGATCGAGTTCTTCTCGATAACAGCGTTATTTGATGCCTGATTTACTCGTTCAATTCTACGTAGTTTCGTTTGGTACCGGGTTTTTTTCATTGGACCCTAAAAGTTAACTGGGCATTGCCGAACCATTGCAAAACAATTTGCAACCGCATGGGTTTGCAGCAATTTTGCAGGGAATCAGACCTTTAATGAAAAGAAAGTGGATGTATTGAAAATCTATGAACTAGGTTTGTGTTACATAACGTATATACACACTATAGTGATGTAACTATTGAGTCAAAGATTGCGGATGATACGAATTCTTTGGAAAGTATTGTTTGCAGATATGCGTCGATTTACTTGGAATATATAAACGTTAGCTGGTGGTTCGATAGGATATAACAGCGTATAAAGTGATATATAACATCCTGTGTCAGGATATTGCAGAGAAATGCAACTAAAGTTGATGGATTGTTCGCTTATACTCAGGCAGATGCGAAAGAAGAGTAAACATAGATGTGATGAAAAAAATCCATTGAATTCGGAATTCACTGAAAAAAGAGATAATATGACATCAATGGTACCATTCACTATCCAATACCTTCTCATGTTGCTACCTACATAAAAAGTAAAATAAGATCTCGTCCGAATACAATGGAATCTTGGTAGTTCTATGGAAAATTTGTATTCCTTCGTTAGCTGTTATCCGCATCGTGGAACAAAGCATGTCGGCAATGAGAGTGCAGTGCAAGTTAGAATGCTAACAAGTTTTGCAGAACTGGCTGGAACGTGCTCGCATGAATGATTCAGAATCAACAGCTGGTCATTCTAGTCCGTTACTTGCTGTCTTTCGGTCACTATTGTTTCCCTAAATCAGTGGAATTTTCTCATAAAGAGTTTTCCTTGAATAAGTCGGTATTTTTAGCCCAGAATATATACTCCAGCCTAGAATAGACCCCACTTGTGCTTTCCATGATTAGTGTGCATTATAGGAATTTTATCGGCCGCCAGATGGACCTCCAACTGGTAGTTGGAAATATGCCCTTTGGTGAAGAATAGTAATATTGTACATAGTGTACTTGTAAAGATATCTATCTCATTCATATATCATATGTATTTACTACTAATTTCAAAAATACTTCATGAACATTTTCAAAGCGGGTTCATCTGGCGGGGGCTATTGCTAGCTTTGCACGGAATCTGCTTTCACCCAGAATATGCAATTATTCCATACTTTTGTTCGATATGTACTTTAACTGCATTACTTTATAAAAGAGGAAAAGCTGCTTCGATTGCCGAACACGCCTCCCAGTCAGTCATACACATACTGTGGCAGACTGTTCATTATTCATCTTCAAAAAATCTGACGTTTGTCTGAATTTTCTCTTAAGAGCGTGCCAGCCATCGTTTTCGACAGATGATGGATTGAAATCATATAACATTAATATCTGTTAATAATTGTTGGGGCCCATGGCGTTGTTATTCATGAGGGGGGTGGACTGGGTGCAAGTGTAGGAATGTGACATGAGACTATGACAACCACTACTGTAATACTATGGTCAATCCGTCAAATGGACAACGCGTTCACCTATTAAATATCAACCTTTTGGAAGTAGTGATCTTAGGTATTTCGATGTCAATAACGCACTGATCAATTAAAACTATTATTAGAATAGTCTAGCCGCCGCCTCTCCCTCTGTCCTCGCTCGTTCTTTTCTCTGACGTCATCAATTCTCCCAGTATTTCATGACAGACTTGACTGCATTGTCGGGCTGTTTTCTTTTCGTTCGGGACTATCTGCAGAAGCTTCGTGTGTTCAGCTATTACTAGATGTTAAATATTTATTTCCTCTTGCTTTGTTTGTATACAAATTTAAATACTTTCGCGAGCACATTACTGTATAGGTGAAGACACCGCATGTAAATTATCACGTTGTGTCTTTAAAATTCGTTAAATGTTTGCTTTGCCCATGTAGGGAGGGTGTCACCTAGTTGATATATCAGAACTTCTAGATTTGAGATAACAATGATTTACTTTTTAGTATTAACTAGTGGAGCAACCCGTAACCTTGGCTGCTTTAGCCGGCAAAACTCTTATGGATATATATCAATATTCCTATTTTGGCTACTAGAAAGCTCCCTAGGCCACGAAGAAGTTACCTGAACTTAGTCACCAGATAAGTGAGACTCGGAAGTCGACAATATCAATTCTGGTAAACTTCATTAACATGAGCATATTGTTATTTTTTATTCAAGGGAGTCGCCGATTTTCTCATTTTATTCCTCCAACTGATTGCAGGCTAAATTCTCAGTAGAAAAGGTATTTCGGGGGGAAATGAAAACTTATTAAAAACTCTATATGCCCGAGTTCATATGAATCACCACCATTCATCATCTTTTATATAATCCTGGTTAGACTTATCTTGTTCTGCGGGATATAGATATATCCTGTTTTCGCATTTAAACGGCCATTATATAACACATGAATAGAGAAACTTAGTTTTTTTTAAATGAGTAATTCTATGGTATGTTGGCCTTATTTTGCAATTCTCAGTTCATAGCATAGTCTTATTGTCAATTCTCAGATGTTAAGTAATTTGAAAGTATGAGGGGATTTTTCTGAAGAATGTTGTGGCCATGTGGAATGTAATATATTTGCCTAATATGTTGTGGCCGAGGAAGAATCTTGCTTTTGTATATTTTGCTGTTATACTCAGGGCTAGATTTACCAATAGGCCACTGGTCACTTCCATTCAGCCATTGCAAAATAATTACAGTCATATATTTATTGACTATTGAAACAGGCAAACATTTTTAATTATTTGGGGCCCTCTGATGAGTCCGACACTGGTTAGGTGAGTAAATTTTAGAAGGAGCACGTTTTTAAAAAATGTGTGGCTATTCCGGGATTTTATTGCTGCACGGTGGAATTCTAACAAAATAAATCTGTCTATAACTTGTTATGGCGTAAAACAAAATCTATATTAAAAGTAAAGTATAAAAATTGTTAAATCATATTTGTAAGCAGTTTATCTCCTCGCCCTGCGCAAAGCAATATAACGTTCTGTAACTTCTCTTCGGCCGCTGTTCGCCTAAGAAATAATTTGTATTCTTCCATTGATACGGAATCGTAGAGTCGAACGGCAACTTTTCTTGGTCCGTACAGATCTTGTTCTGGTGCTTGTTCGATTTCCTTGGGTTCGTTGCTCGTGCAAGCCTCACTTGAAGCCTTAAGACCTGAAGAAAAGAGAGAATATCATAGGGCAGATTCGTATACAAAGTGTGTTTAGGTCCAAACTACCCACATAAAGTACTTGGGCTAATGAAATTATGTGTGATCAAACGTTATGCTGTGATTGGGTAAATTCATTGCAGTAAACCCTTACAAGTCGGTATTTGACGAGGCATAATTTGCTTCCATTCGAAATGGTACCGAGCTGTGTCGCGACCGTCGTTTCTTGGTGCGTCTTTTCACTTATTTTATTGTAGTCAGCCTATGGAAAGACCCTAACCAAACATTATATGATATAATTTAATATTCCCTTTGCCTCATAGTATCTCAGAAATAAAGAAGATGATTTCACGCAGTAAACCCACTTAATTCTGTTGTAGAATTTGACTTGTTAGCGCACTCCAGTGTCAAACCTTTTTTGATTAATGTATTCCGCGTAGAGAAATCTTTCAATTCGACAAACCATCTGTAAATATGAAATCACTTTGTCAGTGTGTAAGTAAACACATATTAGTATTATTCGGAGACATATTACCTGTTAGCCTTTCCTCCAGTAGCAAGCTTGACGTTAACGTTTTCGAATTGCACTGATACAATTTTTCCTTGGTCAAACGCATCAGGAACAACATTTTCAATAGCTCTCTTCCCATCATTATGCGTAAGATTAACTCCCTGTAAAGGCAATTGTCTTTGAATTCCAGTCCGTTTGAAAATTAAAAAGTTTAGTGACAGAAAAAAGTTTACCGGGAAGTCAAAGCAGATAACCTTTGGTCGACTTGGTGGCATTTTCAGGAATTTTCGTATGACAGGCAACTGGAGTTCCTGCATTTCCTCTTCCGAAGGCCCAGGAGGAGACTCTGGCTTCGGCGGAATCTGAATTAAAGTTACTGAATTATTCAATGACCGAGACCAGAAGTAATTAAACCTGAGATCACGAACTTTTTTCACTTTTCCCGATTCGGATTTCTTTCTTTCTGATTTGTAATCAAACTTTCCAGTTTTGCTATATCTGCGTTGCAATTTCGATGCAGACGTCCGCTGTCCGCTAGCCAAGCCCGGATTTGATTTTGTTGCTGTACCGTTGGCAGATGGCATCAGCACAGTACCTTTGCGCTGTTGAAAAGTAGTGTTGTATCATTACTAGCAGAGCAGCAAGGGCCAGGTAAGACTTTAAAGGAAAGGCTCTTATACGGTAAGTATATATCACTATGAATTATAGCATCTTACAAAACTCACTAAAACACTATATATACATCGCTATATCGATTGCTCCAGTTCCAGATATTTCTACCGGTTAAGAGGAATTTATACGAATTTATACCTGCTGGGGAACATCTGTAAAATTAAATTTCACTGGTTTCGATATGAACGTCGTGGTTGAAGGTTTTCTTTGGTTGCAATTTGTTGTTTCTGCTGTCAGGATTTTCGCCTGTTCGACAGGAACGGATTTTCCCGGAGACTTATCTCTAAGTGATTCGTTGTCGAATGTTCCTGGGATGCTGAATTAATAAGCCAATATGTTGATATGGTTGGATGGATTATGGTATTGTGCTTTATTCCAATTTAATTGTAATGCTTACACGATGTGCGTCGATTTCAAAGTGTTTCCAGCAACTTTTTTGTTTTCTAACAAATTCGACTTTTTTCTTGTGAGCTGGCACGGTAGATTATTGGCTCCACTAGCGGCATCATTGCGATTTTCTTCTTCCTTGATATGGCCTATCTGAACAACAAGGAAAACTAAGAATAAACAAAAAGAACAGGTTGCTGGCTAGGGTGGCATTTTTGCTGCCAAACTAAAAAATGTGCACAAATTAACTATATACTCTTCCACTTCCACTTCTAGAATCTACTTTAAAGCAATAGGAACGGAAAACTATAACAACCATTAACATACTATATGTAGCTGCCGTTGGCAGGTTGTCAGCAGCCCGTCCTAGGAGTGCTGTATGAGGCCACCCTATTTGCTACAATGCGTTCTAACTTAACTTTAAATATCAGTAAACTATGTATTCTTTCTTATGTAATCTATGCCTTATGCAAACCTTCTGTTCCCAAGCGATTTTATTTGAACTTCGTTTTGTTTCGATTTGGGAAGAAGATTCTTCGGAAAAAACTTCATCAATGTCCGGCCAGTATTTGTTTGTTTCCCGTTCATTCTCGGTTGATAGCATCTCGCATGGATTAGTGTTTTGTTGTTCGATTGTACGCTCAGTCTTCTTTTCAGCATCCTTTCTTGCCCCAGCAGCACACTGAGGCATATCTATCTTGTCTGCATGAATGTGGAAATTGTCTGGTGGATAAGCATTGCATTTATCAATTTATTGCTATTAGTAGTCAAGTATTTATTGATATGCAATCTATGGTGCATTCATTCATTACACCGAGGATAAATGCAGCAGCATAACAATGTATTGAAAGAAAATTGTCATGCTACTTTATTTTAGATTTCATACAAGACGTTTGAATTAAAGAAGTGTTTAAAAAGTAGCAGATATGATATGGTCGTTTGTGTTCTGGGGTCGGAACGCAGTTCCCATACTTCTTTTAAGTGTGTGAACACATTTTCATCCTTTTTTGGCAGCAATAATATACTATTATTGCAAATTAATTAAATATCAATTAATAGTAAACTTTTTTACCTATTATTACGCCTTCTTATGAATCCACCGCTAAAAAAAATAGCGCATGTGTCGACATTAAATTAACAACTCTCCTCAAATTGACACGTTGGCATCCGCCCTATCACACTCTGAATAACATATCGTTCCAAACTTCTTTTCCGTAATACATAACTACATCACTCTATACCTGCTATACCTGTTGAGTGTCTCATTCTTTGAAGAGGTTCAATTTGAGAATGAAATGAACCGAAATTTGAGTGCTGGCGGCGACCACTATTGCTGTCAAATCCTTGTGAGGCAATGGATGGAAGACGGTCGATCTGATTCTGGAACGAAAAACTACCGTTATTGTATAGTATTTTTACATAATTTTAACAACCACAAGATGCAAGATGAATGCAACTATTTATGTAACGACAATACCAAATTGCATTGGAAATAACAACAAGTAGGCTGCACGAAATGTCCTACCATTACTCTTCCTTTGACGTGAATATGACTTTCAGTTAATTCGGATTTACATCTTTTACTTAGCCATGGCGGACCATATCTGATTCGCAGTATCCAATTCCGCCTTTGTTCTTTCAGTGGGTTTGTGATATAGGGTAATGTACCTGGGTAACCCATGATCTATTTTGGCTGTAGCCTAATGCCTTTTCGCTCTAAGCTGGTAAGATTATGGATCAATTATTATCAATTATATGGTTGGATCTCCTTTAACATCACTCCGGTTAACGTCAATTAAGGTTCCAAAACTGATATGTGATGTCTATTGTACGACGTACAGATATTTTAGTACAAGTACAAGTGCAAGGTCGAGGTACACGATTGAAGTAACAAATATACCAATTAATTTTTCTGCCGTTCCTTAAAGAACTTCCTATCACCACCTCGACTCCATCTAAACTAAACTAAACTCCGGCATAGAAAGCTATATAGCAACTGTACAACGAGTAATCAATAAATATACTCCTCTGTAAAGAGGAATTGAAAAATATTTTTTTTCTATATGTTCATGAACTAAAGTCAACAGTTGTAAACCCTTCTTAATTTTTTTATTCCAACTTTATAGCATTTGATGGTTTCCTGCTTTATATCAAACTCGTAGAACGGAATCAATTCCGAATCTGAAAGATTTCCGACGAGTTTCTCTGTTTGTCCAGGCGACCCATAACATATCTGATTTACCAGACAACTTTTCTCTATTTACTTCGAACAAACAAATAAAGAATATTGAACAAATCGCATGACATGTTGGGCGGGTGAGAGGAAAACAAGTCGAACAATACAATAGTTTCGTCATCAATGATAAACGTCATTGCAATATAGAACCCATTTCCGTAAACAGCATTATTGACGCGACGGAAATAGTTCAGAACGTTGAAAACGCTACTTTATCAATACCAGGTGTTTTCAAACTATGATTTCATCCGGCAGGATAGAACTTGAAATATATATATACATATAAATATTAGATTATACATTTGAACCAAAAACGGATGAACTGAGTGAAATAGCTGAACGAATCCCGCTATTCTCTCAGGTGTCATCCCAGATGGACAAAAAATACATATGTGAGAATGGATTATTTTCATTAAACACAAATTTCCAAATTATAAAACTCATTTTTTCATTCCCTGGAAATAAACGACGTGACACTATGGTTATCCTACCTACGAATATTACGCTTTTGCCGAAGAAATGTCATTTGTTCGGTAAATGTGTAAGTGAATATTAAAATCGGTTCTCTGTCCCAGTGATCGACAGTTAACAGAAAACAGTCATGATATGATGCAAGGCATGTTTTTTATCATTAAGGAGAACAAGCAACACTTCTATCATCACTATTGACTTAGATATCTTGTTCTGATAATGATAATGTTTCAAAGTAGCCAGAAGAACAAAACATCCTCCCTAACACCAAGAAGAAATTTCTGCGAAACATCCCGAAGAATTCAAGTGGGCGATGAATTCGTAGAATTAGTTTTGTTTCGGCGTGATGAACCGCACCATAAGCCTCCTTCAAGTAGAATAGATAAAGTGTGTTTAATATCATCACTGTGGAGCCACCTTGGATAATTTAACAGCTATATCAAACAATAGTCTATTGTGTCTGGATTAGTCACAACTTCTAATTGCTGGTGACCATAAAACCTGATCATAATTTAGTATTGCTAAAGCTTTTCTTTTGACGGGTTCTGCTTAGATATATAACATCAGGAAATTCTAAGTCAGGAATGAATATGTTAATTTTGATCGTAGGAAATAAAGATTTTTGTAGTATCACACACTTCTGATTATCTTTAGCTCAATGTCTAAATCCAATATCATTAAAAACAAGAAATAAAACTACAGTATGCCAGGGCTGGATTAAGCTAATGCAAGGCCCGTAGCAAGGTTTATTCACAAATCCCCTAGTCAAAAACAGGCTTCGTGATTTGTAGAAATTGCCAACTGCGAATGAGAATACCAATGAAGAATTATACATTACATGCGTTAACCGTTAAACGTAGCACAATGCTTCAAAAGCCTTAGGTTGAAAATTGAATCTGATGCACGAAATTACTTACCCATAGCATGTGGTACTTTTGCTACTACGATAGTCCGGCACTACAGCAACGATATCAAACACAATGCAGCTATTGTAACTGTTACTGTATCCAAACAACATATCATTATCACAGTAAAGTGAAGTCACAAAATATAAAGAAATAGTAAATTATGATTTACAACACGACGTGCCTCCTATTCTTGCCTTTCATTAGACAATCTATAATATAGCCATAGATCAAAGATTTACATAGTCGCACAAGCACACGCGGAGTGACATAATGAAAATGTTGGAACAAAAAAATAACTTGAGAATATGATGAATAAACCACATTCGATCGTTAAATCTTACATTGTCTGTTTAGGTACAACAGTAAATTTACTGCTTTCTCGAGAGGTTATTAGGATGTTACTGGTAAACAACCAGTAAACACACCTTGGTGCTTACGTTTATTACAGGCTGTAAACTTCTGTGTAAAGAAAAGAAATTACATTAGGAGTTAAATACTTCAGCATTAAATAGTAAAATTAAAATATTGTTGTTTTGGATTTTTTGCTGTAGTGTAGATTTCATTCTACATGTGTCATCTGATATGTAATGCCAGTCAAAATAATGGCCCATATCAACTCCTATAAAGCCCAGATTCCATCTAAAAATCCCTATTACGATCTATACCGTACTGGCAACGTTACTAAAAGTAACCTACCATGGTTTGTCCAACAATGACGAACCCTTGGCATGGAGCAGACACAGATTTGTTCAGCGTTTGTTTCCCTTTGCGTGGCGAGGAATCGGGCGAGCTAGCGCCATATTTCACTCTAAGGATGCGATTTCTTCGCTCTTCCGTCGATATATTACCGGTACTGGTATTTTTAGCGCAAGTGTGGACGCTAGAAGTAATTAGACTGATTCCGCTCGACAAGGTTTCTCTATCTACATATCTATTCCGATTCATAATTCTACGTTAAAACTCTGAACAAAATCTGGATTTTCTAACTAAACCAAAATTTACATAATTTCCGGATTCTGAATGCTGTACAAGTATCGTGTCGTCATAAAACAATCTAGCTCTTCTTTCTTTTGTAATAATAATCTCCGTAGACTATGGACCTGGCGCTATTGTGTAATTCGTCGGCCAACTAGCAGCTTATCACTTCAACTTATCAGTGAACAAGATTTTTGACATTCTAGAAATACATCTATCGTGTAAGCAGATAGGTTATCGTAGTTGCAGATTCCAACTTTTCTCACAGACTATGCCCTGAATTTATCACATAATATTCTACAAGGAACCCTACTATATATATCAAAACTGTATATAACCTGTGTTAAACCATTAACAATATCGTTTCACGTCTGGTATTATAATATCGTCACAGCCACTGTTTACATAACGTAATTGAGTGGAAAAAATAACAAACCATAAATAATAACAGATCAATGGTTTACTGAATACCTGGTTTTTAATATATAATAAGCGATCTTGATCCAACGCTGTTGATGACAGATTCCACGGTCAAGTGCATTGGTTCATTGCGGAGATATGACGGCTGTATTTGCAGGTTTCAACCACTTGCTAACAGGTATAGAAATTGAACTTGCGTATTCTGCTAACAGGTTTATAATATTGCTCGATAAACGAGAACTCTGTTCAAATTAGACTTACGAAGTATTTTTTGAAAGATTTTAGTGAACAGTTTTCAACAATTTCTATATAATATAATTCCACTAACTAGCCTAGCTCTAGTTCAACGCCGCTCAGCAAGTTCTATATCTGTCTACAAAGCAGCAGAGACACGCCAGATTTCACCAACTAAACATAATATTATCGAACACAATTTTGCTGAATAAACTAGGCTAATAGATTGCTACGTTCAGTTGATAATTACTGCTCCATGTGCTCGCAATAAGAAATTAGATTTTGAATTTTTCCTAGTTGGAAACTATTGTGACGGAGCCTGAACGTCACACTATGTTCAGAACCGCAATTCATCGGTTGATGGACAGGTAATATCCGATTGCTAAACAGTGCTGTACAATGAAAATATTGTAGTTTCAAACAAGAACCCTACACTAATATTAATTGGACTCTCCATGTAAAATCAAATAAAATTATTTGCTCAGCGATATAAACAAATATATATTATAGAAGCACGTACATGGTACGTAGGCCTGCCATCATTGAAGGTTCGATCCAAATTATGAAAAAAGGCCGTTCAAGTCATATCTTTCGCCCAAAATCCGGTTCCTTTTGAATGATAATTGTGAGTGTGCTTGCTCTGTGACCTTTTACCAAATGCAACAATAATTGTTCGCTGTGTCTAAAAGCTTGCTCTTAAGCGACCACTTACGATAGAATATTTTGACGGCGGAATGAAGCATTGTGCACTTTTGTAGATATTCACATGCCGGTGCCTATCAAAGCATTGTTATAGTTGGGAACAGAATATAAGCATATAGATGTAAAGCACTCTACGGCTAAGTAAATTCAGCTTCTACACTGGAGCTGAGTGTAGGGATGGTATTTATTCAAATCACAGCCTTGGGCCCTTTTATATATAACTAGGTATTATAATGTTGGTACCGTCTTATCCATACTGCATTGAAAATGTTCCGATTTTGTTAGGTAAAGGGAGTATATTGAATTACCCTCTATGCGTCAAGCACGACATGCATTTCAAGCTATTACTAAACCGCATGATCACAGCGCCTACCAGCGTCATAAAGCCATATAGAGGAATTTACGAATAGCCTTAGGATAAGGTTTATCCATGGTCTTCCATTTTGCGTTGTAATTGTTCCATAAATTAAGCAGATTAAGCTTTGAATTGACAGTCAACTTCGCGGAGTTTTAGCAGTTATAAGACATGGTTTTGTTGAACTGGTAATAATACTGTAATCAAGGGATTTGACATATTTTGCTGATTAATTAGTTGTAATACAAACAGTTTCTACGGACAATAGGAAGTTATTCTTACTTGCTAGGGTAGTTGTGAACACTAGCTGACTGCAGTGTATAGCATGTTGGTTTGATGCTGCCAGAATCATTCAACGACATTTTGGAAGAGTTATGACTGAATGAAAGTTCATGTAGTACAATGTCTACTTGTCTACTAGTGATTTCGTCGTAAATCGTAAGAATTTTTGTCTACAATCTACATCGAGTTAAGGCAGTCGTGTATCCATCAGATCGTTTTATAAATTTACTCCTTTACCATCGCATGAAGTCAGTACTATTAACCGTTTTCCATAGCTTATAACATGCGAATACACTAGTCACCAGTGAACCATTTCAATGAACGTGGTAGGGTTAAGAAGTTTTAATAGGAAGTAATCCTACGGTACTTCGTGGTGTTACTTGGCATGGTTACTTACGCTGTCGGGCGCTAACTTTTCCTTATTAAGATAGGCCAGAAAGCAGTGAGTATTACAGTCAAGACATGAAAACAAGTGAAGATTAACAAGAAATTTATGAAAAGGATATCAAAATTAAACACGAACAAACACAGGAGTTTGTGATCTAGGAGATAGATGTAATTTTTGATAAGGGAATGGAAAATAATCTCAGGTTTAATACCGAGTTAATGTGTAAAAATAGTTCATATAAATGCGATATACGCTGTGAAGAAGCAATGTGTATCATTCGGTATTGCTCACCAAAGCCGTGAAGAAAATATTTCCCCATTAGCCACGCTACATTGCCTGTAAGCTGGTTACCGTGTTGTGACTCATTCAGTGCTTATAAGGCAGAATGTGTTAGTTATTCATTTACGCTGCAATGCTTCTTGAACATTCATTTGTTTATATCAGTTGTCATGATTCACGTTTTTTATCGCTTACCAATCGGGTTATTCCTAAGTGGAATAACAGGAGAACAAAGAAAACAGTAAGATATACTTGCAATTAAAATTCGATTCGTAGCCTGAAGCATCATTTGAGGTTAATCTGCATTGCTGGTGTCACTTCGTTACAGCTTAGATCGTCTTTTCCCTAAGGTGAAAAGGTAAGAGCTTCAATAACTTGCCTTTGAAACACCATTGATATAAATTTATTGTCGATAAATATAATGTAATACATATAATGGAATAATAATTTGATTCAGTGCAATGGATTAGGATTGGATTCGTCGGATCATACATAGAAAACTCTATTAAATCTCTTAGACAGTTTTTACAACCTCCAACACGTCTAATATAGCAAAGAATCAAACGTAATAAATCAGAGATGAACCGCCTTGTCGTCACCATTGTTGTTGTTTACACAAACATAGCGAGTGGGCTCGACGCGGGAGATCGCGGCGCCTGAAAATCGATATTGAAGGTTCAATATATTTCATTAAATGTTTCAAATATTTGGCACGATTTATTTTTTCATTTTCAATTCATCGCGAAATAGAAGGCGGTGATTGATCCACCCCAAGTTGGAATGCTGTAAAAATATCACATAGTCCAATTGTCTTGATAGCATAGTACCGAAATCGGAAATGCGTGTGACGTACTAACTGATGTTTCCGGTGTGGTGAAGAGCATTCAATTATATTTATTATTCGCAGATTGAAATAAATATTGCGTAATCGGTAACCAGTTCAACCAATACCTCGTAAAATCTGGAATTGTGCAGTATTTATAATATTTAATATTTCTTTCATAATATGTATAATAATATATATTCCAATGAGGTACTCCTAAACTACTCATGGGCCACTCTTACGCAGTGGTAATCAAAGTTTTCAGGAACCAATTATATTGATTCCAAATACTCAATGAAATTTATCCTCTACTCCATAGAAGAATGCGTTAATAAGGGAAAACTCAAATTTTGAAACAATTCAGGAACTGGTACGCCAACTTTTGTGATTTTAGTAACCGGTTCTCCAGTATCGGTGTAAAAATCCTTTGATTAAGTCCGCAGTTGCTACATAACGTGAGCAATCAACGCCTAAGTCATAATTGTTTGAATGTCATTGCAGTTAATGAAATCAATAAATTCCCTAGTGAGATACATATGCTGAAGCAGGAATTAGACAGTTTCTTACCGATAAATTCTTACAGCGTGCGTGCAACCATTTAAAATAGTAGGGAATAATGACCAACAAAAGTTCTTGAAATTAAGTATAGGACTTAAATTAAAGACGTAAATCTGCGTGTCCAATAATTCAACCAGAATTTTATATAGAGAGCATCCTCCAGTATCTTCGTCGGACAAGGGTTGTTATATCAATAAAGTTTACTATTTGTGCAAGAGTAAATGGAATACTGTATGAACTGAAACATAGTGATAGAAGAATGTATGATATATTTAGATATTTATTATTCATATCCACGCGGAAGTTTGCGCATCTTATGAATTTACTTGCCGTTATTGTTTTACCTCCGCGATCGTGACTCGAGCATGCAATTTTCCAGTGTACGTGATATGTTTGCATTTGAAAATCTTTTGAAACATTGTTATTAGATGTTTACTTTCTTACATTCGTGAAATGTATCACGGGAAAATCAAATCCTTTTATTATTCAGATAAGGAAATCTTCCACGAGTCATGCAATATGTTGACGTATAAATATAGGAAGTCTGCATGCATACTATATATAGCAACAGCATATGCTTATGCTACATTTTATCGGTGCATAAAGTGCAATGCATGCGGGATAATGTTATATTAATTTTATTCCGCGAATGAATCAATCGAAATGCAATATTTGACCAAAGCAATAGAATTTTCAGCTTATTTATTGCACGATTGGGCAATAGTGCGAAAAATTGATGTATGTTTTCGCTTTTTGTCCGCCTGAATGAATCCGATGAAAACAACTTTTTCGCAGTTATATAATTTGGGAATAAGAGCAGGCGCCTAAACCTATTAGCTGGAATGTATTTTAATAGCAGAAATATTCGGCTAGGGCAAAGCCGTTCGGACCTATCACACAGACTACGACAAGTAATTAATCTAGTACTACCAAATTCTTCATAAAAGAACACTTTGTTGGATATAGTACGCTATGGTAAATTTTTTTTATAAGCATCGCAAGGTTTAAGGTAACAGCGTCTCAGTAAATAGGGAGGGTTCGTGTCTGAGTAATTGACTTGAAAGATATATCTATATTTTATTTTTCTATAAAGACAAACTAATCTATAAATAAAATCAATCTTATATTTGTGTGTTCTCCGGTTTCACGCTTTATAAAACCAAATTGGATTGGACCGATTTGAACCAAGTTTGGTGATGTGACTTGGGGGATCGCAGCGCTGGTCGTGGCGTTCATATTTCCAAAAAATAACAGGTTTTCTTTGCGTAAGTTTAGACTTTCATTGGATGAAAGGTCAAAAATGTTAGTATTTATATATATATAATGCAGACCGGAGCAAAAATTCCCTATGGTATATGTAAAATTACTCATAAAGTTGAATTTTCAGCTATTTGCAAATTTGTAAGTTTAGACTTTCCTTGGATGAAAGGTCAAAAATGTATCAGAAAATGTTTTATGCATCAGAACGTATACTATATATAGTTTTTGAACATTTGGTAATGTTTTAAATAGTTTCAAAGATTAGTCACCACTCCGGTCATTGTGCTCTCCTCTACGTATGTCGGGTATATACAATGGCAGAATCATGCTCTTATCTTTTGCTATCTTCCGTAGAAGACACTATTTGAATATGACGAGACCACATGATATTAACAAACGGGAAAAATACGTAAAAATACGGGAAAAATGATTGAAGGTCACGACGAGTGATTATTGCATTACCTTTTATTAAGGATAAGGTATAAGATCTCAAGGGTTGGCATTAAAATTATGGAAAAAAATTCGAGTTTTTCCGAAAATTTGCTGTAGTAATTTTGACATGTTTCTGACTTAGCGGTGACTTGTAAGATTTGACTTCCAGTAATACAAATAGCGCGTAATATGTAATTTAGCTCTTCGCGAAGAAACAATATTTCTCATATGGCTATACAAATATTTACAGTCGGGGATAAAGAGCCCTTCTCGAAAATTACACGGAATGTAATCCATATTTATTAAGTAGAGTAACAAAATCAACATTAAATGAATCATTGTGTAAAGTAATTTGATCTTCCGTCTGCACGATATGTGCTTACTGACTGTAAAATAGCTCGTAATTATCCTAATGCAAATCGTTTTCTCTGGGAGGTTGCACGGATGAATGGTTACTAGAGCGGGATTACAGTCACTCCAGCATACTTATGTATTTAGATAAGAACGAGCAGCCAGCCAAGTACTTATGTCTTATTACCGCAGAACAGTTTCTCCTCAGTGGTAAATCGGTAACGATATAGGCAGCGTGATAATTCCAGTTACAGCGCCTTGTTATTCATAGGAAATTGTGCTTGTTTGAAGAGTGCAGGATACTACTGGATAAATTACACTGCTCTTGTGTCAGGAATTATCTTTGATTCGAACGGAATGAAAGAAAAGCATTATACGGTTGATACAGTTGTAGCAGAGATACGTGTAGTTTTGGTCATAGCCAGGACTTCTATCTTCAGGATACTACTGCATTATAGGTCTTGTATATAAGTGAAGTTAACAAGCATAGTTTTCGAATATGATAGAAATGAGAAGCATAATGTTTGAGACAGCAGCTGAATGTGATAATGATACCGATTAATAATAGTTACATATTTGAGCAAGGATGGGATCTAATCTTGGACAATACAAGGCCTCATAGATATCTGTCTAGTATTGTTTTCGAGCATGATGGAATTTTGTGGATACTATGGTTGGTAATCTCGTATCGCACAGGTCCAGTTCCCAATAATAGTGCAACAATATTAATTTCCTGAATCAAAGGCTTTAAATTCAATGGCAAATGCTTCTACTGTTTTTAATATTCGCAGTACTAAATGACAACAATGAATATATTTTTGATAAACGTTTGCCAACTCGCAGCCACTTGTTCTCACAGAAGCGCAACATATCTTTGGTTGTAAATTGACCTTTTGCTTTCAAATATTTCATGTTTACCACGGAACGTTCTCGAGTGACGCACACGTGGGTAACAAACTAACCAAGTCATAAATCACACCTTAGCTTGACAAATGAAAGCTTTCATTACTCGAACAACTGCTAATAAATACTGCGAGCTTAAGCAAACAATTCAAGTTTGGTTTGAGATAAACAGCGCCCAATTCGAGTGCAAGAGTATTACGCAACGTCGTGCTTTAATACTTGATAGTATTTAGTAGTATATTAGGCATAGTTTGGTGCTACAATAGCATGATCTATAGTATAGGTATATAGGTATAGGTATAGATTCTATACCTTTGTAGAATGTCCGTATGCATGACATCTGTATATCAGCTTGATCTAGTGTTATATCCATGTTTAACATAATTTACGATATCATTAATTCTGACCTATACCCGAAGAAGCTGATATACATTACCGTATAACAAGGATAGGAATCATGCTATCTTAGCACCATATTTTTATAATCCAGTAAAAAACAGGATTGTAACTAGTTTGTACCCCAACCTTTAACAAAAAACGTAATCTACCCCAACGTAACCGGTTTTTGGAAGGACCACACTTCTAATAGAACAAAAAAGGCCCTGTTTATACTACTACTTCTAGACTAGTACCGACATTCCTATAACATGAAAGTTAAGTTCAATGCATTCCACTTTGCTGGATATCCAGGCAGTAGGATGACTGCGCGATGTTTTAGGCGTCATCTTAAATTATCACAATAATAGTAAAAGTAAGTGGATTAAACATTTACTTTCATATTTACAGATGCTTATCATGTAACATGTGAATTTATTGAGCGTGTAATGTTGAATCTTATATGAAGTGCGTTATGGTACCAATGTATTCTGTTTTGATATCACTATGCCTTGTGAGCTGTGTGATATGTACCGAGCCTCCGGCAGTTGTCGAGCATCAATGTAAGTAACGACATTCTAACATTAAGCATTGACTAGTGTCTTGATGATCTTGACCTTTAACTGAGTGCTATAGTTGTACCATAGGTACCGGTTTCAAAGTTCAAACATTAACCTGACTTTTCGAGGTTACGTATTGATAAATATACTTTTAAACAACATATTTTAGCATAAGCCTTGGCGTATAGGCTTAAATCTAATTGAATAAAGATAACTTATAATATTCTTGTTTTCTGAAAAACCTCATTCTATGCATAAAAACTTTTTTTTATATATTTTTGGCAGTCGATGATTACAGATCCTGTGATAGAGGCGGTGAAGACCTTACTGAACTCTCATATTTGGGATGGCCTTACATGTTTGAATGTAAAACGTTGGTTGCAAATTTTGGCTTTATGATCGAGGAGGAAGGAAAATACGACGATGAAAGTGGAGAGGTTTGTAATGAACTACTGAAATACATGCAGTAATGGAACTTAATTGTTTACAAAACCAGTTTTCAATACTTTAAATCCGTGCATTTTTTTGTCGGTGTAATCAAGCAAGATAAGAGAAAGTAACTTCGTACCTAGGTATAAAGCTGGAGGTTTCAAGGGTAAAAAAATGTGGGGTGATCTATCATCAAATAAGGTGATCACTGATCTATATCGTGTTCACCGAATGACTATTTTCTCTACAGTGTATTATCCGAGATTTGTATACCGGGAATACTCTATGGAACAAGACAATGCACGTGGATAGCTGGTATTACGTCAATTATATCGAGAAAGACTATCGGTATTATACACCTGATATTGATGAACTGTCTCCTGCGTCATACATCATTCTCTTCAAGGTAGCATCAGTATGTTTGCGTGATACAGCAATATTAATATGCATTCGATCTACTTCACCTCGTATATATTACAGCACGCAGGTGCAGATTTCTGTTCGTATCAGATCGTCCATTTGAATATCACAGAGTTGTCGGAGCAACCGGAATGTGAGAATTTTAACGAAGATTTTACAGATTTCCTTGCCCATAACAGAGTCGGTGACGAAGTTGGGCTTTCTTGTGAAGGTTTGTCACTCCTTAGGGATTCTAGTATTTTTCTCAATTGCAATCTTCCTGCGAAACTTAATTTATGAAATTTGAACCTAAAACAGTACCCGACAGGGTGAAACCTGCGCTCTATCTGGACTGGGCTAATCCCGATGATATCACTTACGAATGGACTTACAATTGTTCGGATAAGTTCGAGAGGAACGTTTTCTTTGTTAATGACTCGGTGAGTTACAGTTTTATTTCTTCCGCTGCATCTTTTCCAGGGAAGGCCAAAGGAATATAATTCCAATATCCTATTCAAATATCATAAGTAATACAACAAAGTATCTATATAGCATTTGATCCAGAGTCGGGCAACTTCCTCGCTTGTCACTTCCAGTCAAGGCCAATGCATATTCGTTCTGTTTTAATTACCATTTCCTTCACAGATGATGATACATAGATCCAACTTCCGAAACGCTGGTGTTTATACCTGTAGTGTTATTTACAAGGGTCAAAAACGCTACGCCATTCAATATCGATTCTGTCTTAAATGTAAGAAAATTTTCAGGCAATTTGTGTTTGGGCTCTGACTCAAGATGATTTATAGCCTTTATCAAAATTACTGTTTTACGAAATACAGATGATTACTCCTCGATCACGCAATTCAATTTGAACTGTCCTGATGAATTGGAAGTACACCTGCATGAAGATGCTCTCATAGATTGTCAACTTGATTTGGGAACAGGAAAAACAAATGAATTTGATATATACGCAGCATGGGAAAAGGTAATATGAAACTCAAATAGGGTCCTAGTTGCAGGCAGTATTGGTGGTACAAACGCTGTAATTGCACTGATAGTCAATGCTATACGAATGACCCAAAGAAATAAAGAAATATTATAGAATTAACTTTTAAAATTCGATATGTTTCACTTAACAGAAAAAATAGTTTTTGGCCGGGAAGAAGTGGTGGATCCACGGGAAATGCATCTGTGCAAATTGTGCCCTTTTCCTAATATCTGGTACTCATCTATTAGAGAAACTTACCAAAATATCAGCTAAAAATCCAAATCAAGTTTTCTAATCTTCCAACTAACAAGTTGAGAACGCTATATGAAAATTACAGCTGCACCATGTGTACTAACTAATCTGCATTTGCTTCAAGGTTCTTCCCAATGGTACCGTCGTTAAAGATTGTAAGAATGATATCCCATCAGTGAGAAATTCGACGTCAGACCCCAGAATTCAATGTAACTTGTGAGTGCACTAAACCTCTTCATATGAAAATAGATATGTAAAGTATTTCATACTTATTATCAACTGTTTTAGAACGTCATCAATAGAAGACAAATGTTATATGTATGTGCCTGAAGAAGGAATATCAAGCGATATTGTAACTGTCAGTTTAAGAATAAGGTACAACCAAATCAAGATGTAGTATTATAACATACGACGCCTACATATTCACCATATTCGGTAAATTATTACTTTGCTATTATTCATTTAGAAATGTTGAATATTCCGATTTTGGAGTCTACTATCTGAGATCCGGCGTGATAGGAAATCTGCAGCACAGAAATATAACTTTGCTGAAGACTAATGAAAATATTCTCCGTCAAAATGTGTTTGCCATCATTGCTGGAACTTGTGGAATCGTTGTTTTGTGTTTATTTCTAGCTATTCTTGTATGGAGAAAATATGACGTTCTTTGGTATTACAAAAAATACTTTGGCCCGTATGAAACAGGTAAGAATTAAACTTTTCATTTGCCTTGTGTAGGTGATAGGCACGAGTTTAATATACATAAAAAGTCCATACTGAATTTGTTATCTACCAGAAAATCCAAGCATAATATATAAACAGAGACGCTAACCGAACTGTTAGCCCGAAACCAGATCAAACCGCCGAATTTTGCGCACATTAAACTAAACATATTCTCAAAACGTCGAGAACCGGAACGAATTAAAGAAAAGAAAACGCTTCAGTTGCATTTTCGAATTACTAAACGATAAGGTCTATATAAGAATTTAAAATTCATATATGGTTTCAAAATCACCATTCTTAAGGTCTATATAAGAATTTTAAATTCATATATGGTTTCAAAATCACCATTCTTATCAATATCACATAAACGTTCAGATATGCAATGAAGTGTAAACTTCAATATTATGACGAAAATCTCTATAGCTGACGTCATATTATGCGAAAAATAACTTTCTTTTTGAAAACTAAAAACCTTTAACCAAACTGGGTCAACTTCTCACTATTTCTTTCTCATCAGTTTTTTTTTTGTTAAAGAATTTCGGAACTACACGGCCTATCTTGCCTATTACTATAGTACTGACGAAAACGATATAAGTTCGGAATCGCAGAGATTAACGAAGAAATTGGTTTTGAAACTAAGCGACCTATTGACAAAGTTTGGGGGAAATACTTATAACGAGCAAAAAGATGCAGACACATTGCAATGTAAGTGTTAGGTCGTTATTTATTAGCTGATTTTTTGCACCGTGGGAAAAGCTGTACTGGCGCCTGCAGCCATGCAGTGCGGTTTTTATATCTGCCATAAACTTTGATATGTTTAACAGATAAGGCTGATAATATATATGAAATGCAGAAGGATTGTCATCGCGTTATTATAGTTCTTACACCGGAGTATATAAAGGACCATTGGAGCATTTGCAAAGCGTATATGGTACGTATTGTGTTTGTTACCAATAATACCATGATTTTTATTATGATTAGCTTGGATTCTAACGCTGGAATAATATATTTCAAGGCTTTACACAGCATGGTTGAGAACGGAACAAAAATTATTTTCATTGTCACGCCTGGAGCTAGAAAAGTATTGAATTCTGTTTCAGAGCAATCAAAAACAACGCTATTAAAAGCAATGAAGGTAGGGTTTAAATAGGATTACCAAAATTGTGTTTAGAACGCTCGCTAGTAAGTGGTTCTTTTTGAGTGGCATCAGGGTATTTCTTATGTATGTAATGATGAGATCCAACTGGTTCACGCTGGTTTTTGTAATTTGCAAAAGTTCTCAGTACCAGTTGCTGAATTGTTTAAAAATTACATTTTCTTACCAATCGGTTGTGTTAGCTGTATCAACTCAATCGACAATTCTTTTTATGGATGTGAAGTATGAGAGAACGTATCCCAAAAACGTTGAATCCCACCACTGTATGTATGGAGTATATCAAGTGATATCTGACTGACACAGCTTTCAATTTAGAAAATTGGACGTGTCCAAAGCAATACTTTGAAATAACCTACTATAAGCAGCTACATTTTTTATCAGATGAATACAACTATCCATTGGTCCGGTAAGATACCACTCGGTGGAACATTCCGGAGGCGTTTAGAATACTCGCTACCAAAACTTCCACCGCCTGGCTACAACAGATGCTTATCAAACGCATCCCAAGCTCCTCTCACTCAATTCAGCAGAGAATTTGGTGATTTATCACGTATGTACACGATGTCCAACTATTATAACTATTATACTCTAACACTATCACATCCTCTCTTTACAATTTAGGCTTGCAATAAAATATGGTGTCAGTAGTGTATATGAATTCATAAAATATATGCTTACGGTGTTTTTCAGCTAAACACGAAAAGACATTCAGTTGTGCGGTATGACGATCTCCATGCTTTATATAAAAAGTACTTCGTTTCTGCGACTTTTCCAATTTTGCTGATACTGCTATATGGTGCACACGAGGAGTGAATACAATAGTAATTATTGCTATGTACCATGCAACTGATAAGGTGGATTCTTTAGTTGTATTTTGTAATGCACGCTATGCAAAGTTCGGATTCAATATTATTTGAGGTGTATAACTAAAACTGCTCAAAATTTTGCTCTATGTATTTCAACTGTTTGTTCATGCTGTAAATCGTTTATTGTATTTTGTGTTGGTAATGGTGCATATCCACCTTACTTGAGCTTCCTCAAATGATGGAAGTCAAGTTGACTTTTCCGAACTGTTTTTCTATAATTCACATCATTCTTTTTAGCTTTGTTATGGGTCCTACCAAAGTCATGTCAATATGATAGTATATTAATATACACTTTTGGTTCCTTGCAGTCTTGGGGTAGGTCAAAATATATTTTATTTCTAATTCGCTTCTTTTGTGAGTTGATATAACTCGTATTATTCCAGGAAGCATCAGATGAATTGATATCGTCTTTTCCGTTTTTTTTTCTTTACTTGTTAAGTTTTATAATGTTTGGTACAAAACACCATGTTAACCTATGCATACTTCACTCCTTCAGCTCATTCAATACTGATAAGTAATATTGAGAAGTATTCTGTTTTAAACCGTACAAGGAATTGTAAAAGTTGTGAACCCACAAAGCGAAATGTTTTTTTACACATAAATCAGTACTAGCATTTTTTTGTGTTTATAATTTTATTTTTGCTCCCTGACTGTTATTAAAAACTTGTGTGATGGTAATACCTATGATCACTGACGGGATGATAAATATACCCGAAAGTTCACGGTACTATTACCGCATTGGAGGTAGTCACCATCATCACAGCAGTGACCCAGACGCTGCCGGTACAGGTTCCCTACTTAACAGCTGGGCCGAATGGAGCTTGTGAATGTCGAATGGTATATTGCTCAAGGACATGGAGATGGGTCTGGCGGGGATCGAACCCAATCTCTCGATTGTGAGACGCGCTCGCTTCTGCTGAGCCACTCTCCCATCATTTTGTGTTGATAATAAACAATAATGTTTATGGTTATGCATGTGTGACCTCTAGCGGTGTGTATTGATACCGAACAACAGTGGGCGAAAAGTCGAAATATATGTTCTGAATAAATGCAAGGTTGAACTACAAATAAACACGCTTGAGCTTATGAAGTGGAAATGGCTCGAACCGAAAAATCACACAATATAATGTATTTTTTCACTAGAATGAAATTTTATATCATAGGGTAAAGTCATTGTGGTTCGCTCGTATTTTAATTTTGCCTTTTTGCGAAGGCATATAAATGTTTTCCCGAAATTGCTGATAAGAATTAGAGTTACAAGAACTTTGATTACAATGTGGGTGCGAGATGATTACTGTAGATAACGAACCAAGAACCTCGAATTTTACAAAAATTACACGAAGCATATTTGCGCCTGGTAATTATGAAACAGACGTTCTAAGAGAGTTCTAAACGTTTTGTTGGTTGATTTGTACATGTAGTGTAGAGATTGTCGTATGCTCAGCAGATCCAGTGATAATTCATCTTCGCCTTCGGCTTACGCTGTATTCTTTATGTAAGCACCGTTTTATTCAGGATCTGCATGAAGAGTATTAGCTCTTAGTTTCGAATTCAAGTGACAGGAAGCTATATACAGTATAATTAACATATGGTGGTATGCTACTGAGTTTTGTCACAAATACGTTGAATATCTGTGTAGATTAGCTACACCATACAGTAGCATTTACATAGTTTTACTATAACAGTTTTCCCATCAGTTTTACTATAACATATTTACTGCGTAGTATATTCGAATCCTACCTGGTGAGTGTGCAAGCATATCATTGTTGATTGCAGAATAGCGAATTAAGTTTGCTTGGGAAGTAGTCGATTCCTGTCTGTTGTATCTATTCTTTCGTAGCTTAGGGAGAGCATATTCAAGTTGTCTTCGAAATCGTCCTCTCGGATTCGTTTTCTCAGTCCAAGGTATAGTTTCACTTACCTGAAGTCAGTAAACAGTATTTAAACTGTATGTAAACTGTATTTCTGTATCTTTGTTAACAGTATAACAAGGATGTGCGTCATTCAACTACTTTTACCTAGTCCCCATCCCACTTCTATTTGACGCTACCACCCTTTCCCAATTGCTGTGCCAAATTTCATATCTCTGTCTAGGTCCAACAGTGTTGACAACAGTTAGACAGACAGACGCAGATTCACACACGTATAGAAAGATAGACGTAACATAGCCCTATTATTTCTTAGCATTTTCTTTAACCTTCAATGCATTCCTTAAGACTAGTTTGGTATCACTTGTTGCATTCTGTAATGTCTCATTCACGCCTTGTGCAGTTATGAAAATGAGTGTTGTTCCATTTTCCACCATGCTTTGAAGTGCCTGTACGAAAAAAAATATTGCTAATACCTATAGATTTGGTTCAAGATATTTTACGCATGTGAAGTAATTATTGCAAAACCCTTTGTTCATTCATTAAATACCATTCAACTTATTATATTTATGTAGTTATAGATAGGCTTGCATAAGTATAAAATAGCTTGCATTACTCCAGATTTGTTAGTAATTTTGATAATATATATATTAGATATCAAATAGGAGAAATTACTGAATTTTCTCCTAACTCTACATTCTTAGAATCTTAGCAATGGACAGCCTAGTACAGTATATGCTTATGTCGTGTTTTACTCACCCGATATGCAGTATGCACACTCCAGTGATCTGTTATGTATTCCCGACTAAGAATAATTATAATTCTGCTGCATTCTTGCTGTGCACGACAGATGTCTTCAACCTTGACTAGAAGGCAAAATCATGTATCAAAAGTTTGGTTTAGTTTAATAGTGCGGTCTCAAATTTCCATTTGATCCCTAGACCACATTATGATTATCGCGGTCAGAGCAACCTTATGGCTGAATATTAAATCATGAATAACCCTTTAACTCAACTAAACCCATGAGATAGTGTGGACAGAGATCAGGGGACGCTGGGGTGGTTATTAGGTGTTTACATTTACATAAATATCCCCATCTTTTGCAAGAAATAAGATTACTGTCATTGGCTTATCAATCTCTATACTTGACCGATGAAAGATTCAGCGTAGTAGATTACAAATATGGTCAGGTTAGTTTAGCATATGCTCAGGGAAAGACAATACTTGTTGATTTCTGTAGTTTCTCCCTATGGGTTTTCTCACCGGTGAATTCGAAGATTTCACTTATAAACTAGGTTTAGAAAAGAAGGGCACTACTAAATTAGTACACAAAATTATTTGGTGATTGGTCTGTATATTAAACTGACAAAATTCAGTGTGAGTTGGTTACAGGCTCGTTTGAGGCACAGGTACGACAAAGTACAGGTAAAGTAAAAAAAAAAAAATTGAGGAAGTCTACTTCAGTAAATGATGAAAGTATTTATGCTTTAGGTGTTTTAGAAATGAATATATTTCCATTTATATATCTTAATTCATACATTTTTGTACGCTGTCTTCTTGCGCTTCGTCGTATATTGATGCTCCAATATTATGCAAAATTTCGTGTACGCTGTCAACTATAGTTTCAACTGTTTTCCTTGACGTTTCGTTCATTTTGTCTGGATCGGTGCTGTAGTAATAGGCTAGGTATGCCACGTATTTTTTGGTTTCTGCCATGAAACATAATGTATTTACTAGCAACGTCTCTGCTCTATCGATATCATAACATTGTCAACGACAGTACGTGAGATTACTCGATTCATCTTAAGACAACTACAAGTTGAAATTTTTTAGCAGAGCTTCCCGACATTGCACGCGTAATCCTTAGTGTATGCATCCTACATTTTTTTTTCACCCTTTTCTACGGGTTTCTCGCAACATTGGTCTCTGCCAAAGACCCTGCCCTGACCCGTTTTCTCTGTCTCTGTCCTCCGAGCTAATTCCCTCCATTTTTTTGTCCCATTCCATTATATAAATATCGCTGTCACGACCTGTGGTACCTTAAGTTACCACACCAAATTTGGGTCAAATCGGTCCATGGAAGGAAGGAAGGAGGAAAAGGCGAAAATACACACAAATTAAATTTCTCTAGCACATACGAGATTAAAGTTTTTGCCGTTCACCTAGATCAATTCCCTTATCTTTCAAATTATTTAGTTCAGTTATCTATTATATATTCAACGTACCTATTTCGTATGCTCCGAAATATTTCTTCCAAAACCATTTCAAATCGTCCTTCCGTAGTATACATACAATCATCACCATGAGTAACAGCAGCAATAACGCGATCATTATAACAAAAACTTTAATCTGATTATTCATCAAGATGTTTATCTCCAATTCCAATGTTACATTCTTCCGTTTTACCAAATTCAAGTTAAAATATTCCAAAGTGTATCGTCCGAGGTCTGTTTCCGTTACGTTTCTAAAAAAGCAGGAATAACATAATATAATAGTTGCACGGGGTAAATCGGTTTTGCTAATTTTACAAAATATTCGCATATTTTTGCCCATTAACTTGTCTAACTGTTTTAAAGTTCGCCGTTACCTTTAAATGGCGAATAAGTACTATATCCGCTATGGAATGTATGAAGGGATATGTATTGCTTAATTAACTACAAACCTGATGATAAAAATCACAAATACTCTCTCTTGTGGTACTTGTGGTGGTGGTTTGTAGTTTTCTGGAGATCCGTCGTAAAAATAACATTTATTTTGAAGTTGTGAATGACTGAAAGATAGCAATACAAGATAAACAAGAGAGTAATGATTTAGTAATATATTGGTATATGGATTTCTTACATTGTACACTGATAACGGGACTGAACAACAGTCAATGTAGTTGTACTTCTTTCATTCTTGCATTTGTCTTCTTCAGTTCCATTCCAAGTTGTCTAGATTGGATTGGGCATATGAAGATTCTATTCCTAATATCTAATGAAGAAAATTGATAAAAAATGATCCTATACCCAAATAAGGTTCTCGAAATGGGATTCCTAGACACTTCATATTTTGAGCTCTAGTTAAATTAACAATTCCGTTCAAGTCCGTGCCTTAACAAATGGCAGAATAGGTATGTGACTAAGATTTGTGTGTATTAGTAATGCTAATTGCAACGCGTACGTGCAAAGTATAAGTATATACTTCATCAGCAAATCTTCGTTTAAAATATAATCCAGACCATTGGTATTTACAGTAATACAAATGAATTCATATATTCACTTTTCTCCAGTCCGCGTGATAGTACTGTGAATTAATTTTTCCAAGTCCCATATCCGCGCTACAATTAATTGTGACGTCAACTCCTAACGAAGTTCTGACCACTGGAGGACAGTGAAGAGAAAATGTTTTTGCTGTTCCTGCATCTGATTAATATGAATATAAACAGGTTGGAATTTATCAATACATGATTTCTTTGTTTATTCGATTTCGCCGACAGATTATTTCCAAATACTCGTACTCACGAGCGATGCAAACTTTATAGGTGATGAAAAATCGAGTTAGATTCTTATAGGTAACAGAGCATGTGTAGCTTCCAGAGTCTTCAAAAGATAGTTCGTATATTATGAGCTGTAAAGAGAATAGTTGGAGTATTATATTTCTGGAAATAAGATTGTCAAGTAAAATCAGTGGATAAATATGCATTCCTTTTGATATACACAATATACAAAATACAGTTATGAGTTTTCCACCCCTCCACCCTCTCTCTCTCTCTCTCTCTAATTTCTCCTCTGACTAAATTCCTCCACTGGGAGCGAACTGCCGCCCGTTTCTGAATCACTTTCTAGAATACCCCTATTTTATTACATGAAACTGTATTTCATGGGATCCTAGATGTCCTGTTGATTAAATCACATTTTAAATACACTCATGAACCGCCTAATAAACAAACAATGTGGGATCATACTGCATCGGTATAATGAAAATTACCTTATTTTTAGAAAATTTATCCAAAGATATATTGTTCTTTGCCCAGTTATACTGAATATGATCAGTCAGTAACAGTCCCGGCTCAGCACCTATCAGCATAGAGCGTAAAATTGGAAGTACATCGCGTCCATGTAGAACAAAATGTTGACTTAGTATATGTTACTCACGTTTAACGACGCATAAAAGCGTTAGTTTTGATCTCAGTTCTGGTGGAATTTCTGTGGTATCCACCTTTTTGGCATTTTCGGGAAGGTTTTCTCCAGGTCGTTTGTGAAAAATAATGAACTTATACGAACAATAGTTTGCCTTCAGCATCTAAATTTATTGTAGTATTGTAAGTAAACCATCAATACAGTATTTCTAAAGATAACAGCTGATTTAGATTTAGACTACCCCCGCTCAATATACTAAATACCTTGAATATTAGAGTGTAGTTTGATGGGCTGTCTTCCGAAATATCAGTAAGTTTATAAATGACATCGGTGAATCCGAAGGCTTCCCTATAATAAAACGAATTTTGAGAATGTAGAAACCCTTAAATGATTTAAATACTTCACAGGTATCCCTTGATCAATGTGATTCTGATTGTCAAGGTTCATTTAATTTCGTCCATATCTTTTTATTCACGTGGTAGAAATTGTAAAACTGATAGCATAATAGAAATCTATTATCGCTAGCTTCTGAAACTTGAAATCAGGTTGAGTCAGGTATATGACAGAAAGCGTTTAGAATGCGTGCGTATATACATCACTTAGTATAGGAAACGAAACAGTGAAATGTGACGCTATCACTGACTAACGAATCGATTCCAATTTTCACCGTTGATTCTCATATTTGAATTACGGATGTTTTGATTTAAGCCGAGAATAAGTTCATTGCTTCAATCGATGGATACCTGCTCATAAGCTTAAGAAAAAAACTAACATCCACGATTTTCCTGCTCTCATAGTTTCGTTAAAAAGTATCACCTTCGTTCCGGAATCTTGAACTAAACACTGTGAAAAAGTGAATGATTTGGATGTAGCATTATTTATCCAGCTTGTAACAAAAAAATGTAACTGTAATTTATTCTACGAACCTCAGCAGTATCATTTATGTATTGATCGTACTCCCAACCTTGACCATAAGCTGCATATCCCAAATTGACCGCAAAGGGTACGAATCTGAAGGAATAAGGCCATCCAATATAAACATTCCAATGATCGTCGGTTTCGTGAGTACATCCGTCCAGCAATTTATTGTTGACTGGTTTAATAGTGGAATAGGAGGAAAACTACTTATTAACACTTTACTTGAGAGAGTGATGGATATTTGCATGGGTTCATGAACAGAAGGTTATTTTCTATTTTTCCACTTTTGTCCATTAAGAATCCGAATTCTTGTGAGCCCGTGAATCCAAAACAAATCCTTTAAAATCTACTATATACAGCCGCAATGGTTAGTGTAGATTATCTGGTAATAGCCATACAAAACCCCGGTTTAACATTCTATTTCTTCATTGTGTATAAATAAATAAATATGTCAAGGTAAATAAGAGAATTTTTCAGGTAAAAAAAACTCGCATCAAAGTCAAGTATATACAGTTGTTTTCTGTAATTGTTTATGTTGATTTAGTGAAACCCTGTTCCTACAGAAAGCAAGCAAAAATGTAATTTTATTGTTACCTTTTTCACTTAACGATACTTGAACGCAGACAATGCAGAATGCAGTGAAAGTCCTCTGAATATTCATGTTGGAATAGTTAATGTTAGAATATTGATCTGCATAAAGGAACATGTGATGTTGGCAACAGTGTTAGGTTAAATATGGTAGGAAATATTAATATATTAAAACAATTGATTAGCTAATTATTCTCGGACGATATATCTGCCATTTAGTTCTTTATTAGCACCTGCCCTCATGCATATGCTTTATGGGCTACTGTCCAAGGGACACTTCTATTTGGCGAATCTCCGGGATTTGAAAGAACAGCCATTTTCATTTGTGAATGTTAGATTAAAGTATAAATACTCTGAATTATTTATTTAAAAGTTAGGTTCAAGTAATACGTAGTATATATTACTAGTAAACATACTACTGAACAAAACCACTGCACTCTATACGTGTATATAGTAGGACGGTTTGTTGGTACGACCTACAGAGTTTATATACTGTACAGTCTTTACCATCGAGACTTTTCAACGTTACTGGTAGCCTTGTAGAACCTTGCAGTCCAGTCTTAATCCAGCTGTACCTGTGCTAACTCTATCCCATAATTCAAATACTCATGCCATGTATGAACACATACACACTTTGTATCCTGATTTTATCCTCTGCCTTCTAAATACTGCATTGTACGCATACACGCAAGCACACATACACGCATTATGATGGGGATTATTAGAGTACGTGACTTCCGTAACCTCCATGTTCTTTCCGGTTTTCATTCAATTTAACCCCAGTCAGATGACTCAAGAAAAAGTTATGCCGAAAATCCTAATTCGCAATGTTTTACAATGGTTCATGGTGGTTTCGTTCCTACACGGAACAATTTTATCATTCTTCTTACTATTTTAGGTAGTTTTTACCACACTTCCTCATATTTACGTCATCGTGTCTTGCTGCGAATTTCGGTGCAAATGGAATTGGAAATTGGAATTGGAATTGAAATACTTGTTATAATTTTAATATCGCTCACACGGGCAATTGTTTTTTCTTTATAACTGGCTTGACTACAAATCAAGTTGGCAATTCTGTATTTTAGGTATAACAATCGACTCCCACTCAAGTGACTTTCACATTCTTTAAATATGGCCTCTTGGTGGTAAAAGAAAATAACGATACCGGTAATTATTTTGGACCTCTGTGTCTTGTTGAACATATTCTTATTTTCGCTGTCACAGGGAGTCGTATGGATAAATTTCTCGTCATATGTATATACAATAATTTGTAATATGGAATTAAAACGATACAGTCCATTTCGTGTATGTTACAGCCAAAATAAATTTTATTACATCGCTGTTATTGTGCTTTTGAAGCCTTGTCCATAACTACTTCCATCGCTTTTAAAGCAGCCAGTCACGGTATTAGTCTCGGAAATAACGGCAGGACCACCATCATCAGTAGTTCCACATCGTTTCATAATGTCAGCAACAGTGTTGTTAATCACTGGTCCATTGTAAAAGGCTATGTAGTCATAACTGAAAAATATGTATTTTACGTATGTTTTGGAATAAACGTCAACTGAAAGTTAGCTTGAATTATTCAAAATCGCAAATTAAATATATCTTACGAGCAGCCGGAATGATATTCAATATCTATCTCTGTAATAGCAATTCGTAGCTTAGCGGATGAGGTTGTTCGCAAATGAAACGTGCAGTTTATATTGTTTAAATAGTTGCCACCAGGAAACCAGTAATTCACAGACTTTGTTTCACCCAGTCTGAAGTAGAAGGTGCCACCACAAAGCATGTTCGGCAACGCTAAAATAAGGAACGCTTATTGATACGAAGTTGTACTTAACCCTACATCCACTATATGTCTACATAATCCTAATGATGACCTACTTCTAATTTATTTTTGGCAACTATGATATAAGTTCCCAAATTCCAAGCTGCCGTTTATCAATGGCCGTACTGTAATGACGAGTTGTTGACGAGTTTGTTGTTGCTGATTATTTCTCCATATGAGCTCCATCCTAACATGTCAAACTAGAGATTACATTACTTTTGCATCATATCCAATAAACTGAATTTACCTAACCAATGTTTTACGTGTACAGGTATTTATCTTCCTAATTATCTGTTGCCGAACTAGGACCAAAAAACATAATTGATTGCTTCAGTAGAGGTCTGTATAGTTGAAAATTTTCAATGCAAGAAATATTATTCTAAGAGGATGATCCTGATGAAGACCACATAAAATAAGTAAATACAACTGCCTAAGATATTATTGAATATAAATTGACTATACCTATATCTAATTAACTAATGAAGAAATAAAATTGCCTATTCATTGACATAAGAGCCCCAAGACAGGGTCTATGAAAGTGGTTTGATACTATGGGTCCTAATATCTCAATATTTGTATGTAAGACTAGTATTCGATGGGATCCATTCCACCCTTCTCTAACTTTCCATACCATTCTTGGATTTACAGCCCGTGGAATAAACACAAAGTCGAAAAAAAAGGATTGTACTGTATAAGAAAAATTAATTATAATGTAATTTAAGCATTTTGCATACCGTCCTCTATTATGGCCTGAATTTGATCTCGTCCAGTCGGGGAGCCCATTTCTCCCTTAATTCCTCGTTCTCCCCTTAAACCAATCGGTCCTCTCTTTCCAGGCGGTCCTTGTGCAGTGTTTCGCCCAGTTCCCAGGTCTGGGATCGAACACGCGTCTTCGACGTCCATACATACTTGTTGCTTATTTTGCATCTTCCCAGGCACAGATGCCACCAGCAGTATACAGATAAGCACGGGATAGATAAGCATAGTAAAGAACCTACCGAAACAGTGAGAAAAGTAGAAATACTATAAGTTTTCATTGCTGTATATTGTGTGCTAATCAATGCTATACTTTATATAATCATGTACATAATAATTCGACTCTTCTCAAATTATAATATTTAAGTAGCTGTTACTTTTGAGAACAGATATTCGATAATGACTCGGTAGGCGTCTGCAACAACTTTTATACCCTGTCGGATAAAAAGACGAAACCTCAAGCGGCGACCTCGATAAGATTCAGAATATAAATTGATTGGCTGTTATATTCTAAAGCAGGGATTCTCAAACGCCAGGAACTCCGGGGTAAGAATTTCAAACCTAATACATGGAAATAAATTTTAGTCGGGAGTAGAATTGAGGGAACCTGGGACCCTTGAAAGGGAATTTCGTAAAACCCTGTAACACTCCCGGGTCGAATACACTTAACCGAATTAGACGACGGGCCGCACTTGCATTTCACATCGACAATCTACTAGTGATTGGCATAAAAAATTCGATTTGTTTACTTGCAAATCAAATAAATCAACTTTAGGGACGCTTCGCTTCGCTATTCAAAAACAGTGGCACTGAATTCCTGTTATGGACCGTACTCTATTCAAAAAACCGCAGCTTCCCACAGGCCGAACAAATTCGAATCCCAGGCTGCAGGTTGCCCACCTCTGGGTTAAAGGAACCTTTTACATGTTTACATTTAAAATTGAATTCCAGAATAATAGCATCAAAAACCGTGGAACTGAATTCCTGTTACAGGCCATACTCTATTCATAAACCGCACCTTCCCGCAGGCTGCACAAATACGGTTCGCGGGCTGCAGGTTGGCCACCTCTGGGTAAGAGGAGCCTTCTACATGTTTAAATTTTACATTTACAATTAAATATTCAGAATGAATTCGATGAATCAGATATGAATTAAGATATTTCACCAAGATATAATTGAATCATCACGCACGATTATTAATTACGTGTCCTATCGGGAATGTGATTTTATTAAATAGTTATAAGTGTATTGATAAACTCGTAATGACTGTTCGCTGTATCTAGTCACAGATCACAGAAATGTTTAAATAATAATACAAAATACAGTAATACAGAATACCAATTGGTATTTCATCAACTACATTCTATGGAAATTGGATCATGAATCATGAATCATGATTTGTGATTTTGCATTTTCCTTGTACGCTTCTAGATTCGATGAGGAGTTATCTGGTTAAGAGTTGTCTGATGTTGTTGCTGCGTTGCTAAAAACACACGGCAAATGGAAATGCAGATACAAATTTGGATTTTGTTTGTGATCATCAGTGTTGTTGCAGGTAAAAACTTTGCTTCCTCTCTGTCTTTATAATTTCCAGTATTCGAAGTTTTTTTGGTCTGTTTGTCCTTACGAGATCCATTTTTATTATAAAGCCAATAGAATTTATGGTTATGTTCTTGGTTAAGGAAGGTAGAGACTGGAGTAGGATTATGGAAAAAGATATTTGTCAAAGATGTAGCGGCACATATACTTCATTTTTACAGTATGCCATATAAACCTGCTTTTATATGAGCAGCGGGTAATATTTATATATAAATAATACTAAAACGCATCTGATTTCGGAAAACAGGTTCATCTGTATCGGAAAGATGTTTCGCCCCTGTTACCTGTAGTTCAACTTCTTCCTCTCATCCTGATTGGTTGCAAGTTTATCCGCCACCAAAATGTAATTGGGGAGAGCTGGTAATTCAAATAGTTATCAAATTTATTTTTTAGCATTTTTGTTCAGGCAAATTTGTTTTTCAATTTTCTCAGGAGCCTCAGTTGATAGAAACACTCGCAAAGCAATTAAACACATCCAGTAAGCAAATAGACAATAGTATGACTTCTGAATTGGAATAAAAATAATTGCCATATGGCCGTATCTACTTTTCTAGGAATTGAGAGTAATATTGCGCAACAGTTTGAAAATAAATTTCTACATGTGAATGCACAACTGGAAACTGAAGCTTCAAACCGGAAGATGGACTATTTGAATATTACGACCCAACGTAAAATACATTACCTACATAAAAGGATTGTTTTTAGTATGTGCAATGTGATTTTTTTAAATTTTTACCCATCAGTGAAGGATTTTAAAGACTTCGTTGCTCATCGTCAAAACGTAACCAACAACGATCTAGCAATGGGATTCATGGAAGTATTTGAACAGATTTCGGAACTGAGTGCTAACCATTCCCAAGGTAAACTTTTGTTTTTCTTTGCGGTGCAAAATAAAGAATTCTTATTTGCATTTCTTTTAATCCAGATTATTCAGCATTACAACAAAGCGTTTACGGTTATGTAAAACTTCAGCAAAACGTAACCAACGCTACTCTGATATCAAGATTCCAGAAAATATCCGATATGATGTCATCGATATATCAGAATCATTCTCGGGGTAATTGTTTAATATACGAACAGGATGAATTCTGGTTTCTGACTAATAGTTTGTGCTATCAGATTACTCAACACTCGGAGAGGAAATTGCTCGCATCTACGTTAACTTGTCAAATGCAGCAAATCAATCTACAGTTCTATTTAACATCAAACTGGCACATTTGGAAACCATCATAGAATTAAACAAGCAACAGCAAACTCTAGGTATTGCCTAAAGCATTATACCTTTTAGAATTCAATTCGTAAAGTAAGCAACATGCTCTACTGTTCACTGTACCATTTTTGCTGCTTTAGTTAATCAGCGAATAGAAAACAACCTGACAAAACAAAGGAATGAATACAATGCAGATATCAATCGCTTAGAGCAAATCGTAGTAACATTGAATATGTCGTTAAATGAGACAAACCAGCGCTTGGCGAACTTGGAGGAACAATTTTCCCAGTTGATCAATAAGCATGGTCAAGGTGATTCTTCCACTGTTCTGAATATTAGACTTACAACTTGTCTTCAAGGAATCCCCATGAATTTGAACAATCCTAAAATATAAATTTCATATTGCTTTTGGCCATGGAGATAATATATTCGTTTTCCATAATACACTACCTGATATTATATCTTAACAGATATTCAGGAATTAGAGCACAATTTGACAGCACAAAGACAAGAATACATTGCAGCTGACACTCAGTTGAAGCTAATACACAATACATCAATATTAGAAGCAAACGAACGTTTGTCGGTCTTCGATCAAAAATTTGCTCGCTTATCGAATGAACTAATTCAAGGTATATCTTGTATGTTTACCATTGGTATACTAATTATCTACTTTTCAAGGTTATCTTTTGCTACAGAAAACCCGAGCTTTGTTTGCGGAAACGTGATGATAGTCAGACCTATGGAAAACAGATACATTCATTTCACTGCTGTCGATTATATCAATTATTTCAACTGTACATTTCGCCTTAAATCTAGCAATTCCAATAGCAAAATCTTCGTTAGCGTTTCTATGTTCGGACTGGAAAATGCGCCTTGTAGGTAAGATCGTCAATATCGTATGTAATTAAATACAGGTGTAAAGCTGAAATTCCGAATCTGATATACATCTGTCATGCTTGGAAGTGGACTGTCTCAAAAATATATTTTTTATTTATTACAACTCACATTCACGGCAATTATGTTGATATAAATTTTAACCTCCTGAGAACCCGATCTAGTGTAGACTTTATACATAGTCTTTACTTCTCTGAACAATTACATTCCGACGTAAAAAACACCAATTGCAGACATATAAATCGCGCCACTATCCAAACATCTGAGAGCCATCTATAAGGCAATTTTACCATAACATAGGCTTAAAAATGGAAATTCACTTCTTTAATCGTTTAATTAACAAATTGGGACACTGCGTAAAGTTATTGCTTTGATATTCTCGAAGTCAGTTTCTGTCGCGACTCCTTTTATGAAACGCCAGGGCATCCGCAATACCACAAATACTCCACTAATCGTGAAAACTGTCAAATACTGTCCGTTTTGGTGTTGGTCATTTTTCCACTCTATCTTTCAGCCGTGATCATTTGGCGATTTATGATGGAGACACTACATTCGCAACCTCATTCGGTACATATTGTGGAACAACCAATCCACCAACAAATTTTACATCGACTGGCGATACAATGACGGTTTGGTTTAACACTGATCTTTCAGTAAAATTGAACGGATTCAGGATGGATTACCAAATTGCTCAATAGTTCTAATTCCGCTTGCTTCTAGTTTAATGGATTATGTCTAGCAAATTGTAAATTAACATTACAGTTGTCCCTCGCTATATGGCGGTTCACTTTTCGCGGTTTCACTACTTCGCGGAATCTATATAATATTGTATTGTATGTATTTTAATGTAATGTTGCATGTATTTTATTTTATGATAAATGCCGCGCCGTATAGTACTACTATGTTTAAGTTAAAAGTTTTCAAAATTTAAAATAACTGGTCAAACGATCATGGAAAAGGTTAATAAGGTTAATAAGATCGTGTGAATGATTTCTAATGGTTTAAAATACGGTTAAATATATTCAAATAATCAAATAAATATGTGGTTTCTACTTTGCGGATTTTCACCTATCGCGGAACGGAACGTGGAACGTAATACCCGCGATAGGTGATATATTACTGTATATATCTTCTTATTTTGTAGAATAAAATTAGATTTAAAAAAAAATGATAATCAATGCATTATAGTACTTTGGGAAAATGAGAAATACTTCGAAAAATATGGTATATAATTTACATTTCATGGATTTATGCTAAATCTAACTACAAATTTCTGAAAACAATCCGATGAATAACTGGTAGAACGCACCTTCAAAGTGATGAAAAGTGTGTTCGATCCATATATCTGAGTTTCTAATATCGATGGGTAAAACATGGGATATTTCCCATCCCCTCCTACCTCAGGAGGCGTGTGCACATTATCATTATCACAAGTGAACAAACAATCTTTTACAACTTTACCAGATACCAGGATATTCATTACAAACCTGTGTTCAGATTCAGTTTTTCCCTTAGCAACCGCTTCAAAATAAACGTAAGTGCAATTGTCTGGAACAAATAAATCCTACTACGTTGATTACTATAGGCACGGTGTTAAAGGTCTATTTGATATCCTCTGGCGTGTGAATACCTCGCGTTGCTTCAGATGTCTCTTTCATACAGTGTAATTGATTCTATTGTTTACGTCTAGCGTAGTATGTCGTGTTCTTCATCGACACCACATAATAGTAGACCTGATAGTATCTGTCAGTGAGTGGAGCGTCTCTACTCACAGTACCAGTGGAAAAAATTCTATTAGATTAGTAAATGGTTACGATTCTGAGCAAAACCTGTGCAGATATTAAAATTGTTCACTGGTTAGTAAACATACCGTAAGTTAGTTGATATGGCGGACAGAACGAAATTACCATCTGAAGAATCCAAGCTATTAAGTGATTTCAAATCTAGCATTCGAAGAAATGCTGTACATTTTGCCGAGCATTACGGTTCAGATAGTGGGAGCGAGAATACGGAATTACCCTTTGACAAGAACATAGTCTACTTGAACAAATTTACAGGTGATGTAGTTGGTCGACCGGTCGAACTCAAGCATATATTTCGCCACATTGACATCGCAGAACCTTGCTATCATGTGACGACTCATGGAGGGAAAAATTTTCGCATCTTGGCCAATTTCACAAGAGATATTTTGAATGGAAATCTGTCTGAAGTGAATGGAAAAGATAATGTTATTCACGTAATAAATTCTGGTTACTATAAAGAGACAGATGAGATAATGCTTGNTGATTTCTTATTTGGGAATATGATTGAGAAACTAGAGGAAAGTACAAAGCGAGAAGGGTTGAAATACATGATGCAATACTCAAGCAAAATAATATTTGTCCTCGATTTCCTACATTACGACGTTTACGACGCAAAATCCGGATTTTCATTCAACTCACCAGCAACCTCATCGACAATTTTGCTAAATCTCTTCACTAATAAGATCTTTCCATTCTGTCGCATCATATCGTCTTCGTATCACACCGAGCTCAGGAAAAGTTGTACATCTCTATTTGCAGATAGAATTCTTATTTTGTCCGAAGTTACGCCTGAAGCCATCGAAAACTACATCATCGATATTGTTGGTGAAAGGGATGCACGTGATTTGATGATTCGTGTGAGAAAGACGAATCCAGACTGTTTGATATCAAT
>QRAM01000394.1:0-22677 GCA_013436055.1 Halocynthia roretzi
TTTAATTTCTATCTGTGTTGATTTACCAGCGAGGAACATGCGGCTGAATTAACAAAACTCATATTTGCCCGGTATAATGTTCAGATGAGATTCTGCACTTTCAGTGGAGTGACATGGGCGAGGTTGTTAGCAAACGTTCACAATACAAAAGAGGATTTTGTGAAAGTGAAAGACGCTTTGTTACAATATCTAGAAGACGAGTAGACGCAGGAGTTGTCATCCTGTCTAAATTTTCCATTAATTGTGAATTACTTCGAAAGAAAATAGGTTTCTTATACACCTATTTCTACCAGTCCCTTCTTATATGCGAGAAAATTACGCGTTGTGTGTGGCATCCTCAGTGTACAGAAACTGTGTGCGCTCTAGATAGCTTGGAGGTTTACTGTTATTGCACAAATTTTGTTACTATCATTTGCCAAGTTTCCCAAACGTCGTATATCTAATTCTGGGCCTCCAGCAAAGCACCATAGAATATCGTTAACGCTAGAAAAGAAACTTGAAATTATCATCACGGCCCTATTACAACTTATATCGTCTTGTGGTAATGTTTTTATGTCCTTTTGGTGAAAAATGGTGGCTAAATTATGATTCTAGGTTGTTGTCTGAACGTATCCCTATCCCCAGAAAGTATTCACACTATACGAAGTTATGTCGGAACGCATATAACGAGGGACTGGTGTATATATATATATAACTATTTGCATCATGATTTATACTTAACGCCAAATTTTATACTATACTGTGCAATCAAGTTACTTACCTATTTAATAATATTTTCTTGAATATAAGCGGATTGCTGTAAAACTTTACCTAATATTGCCAAATTTCAAATATTATTTCAAGTTTATTCTAATCCATTATTCTTATGTTTTTCCTCATAAAAATTACTATTACTTCTTCAATCAGTTGCACTTAAATCAATTCTTATATTTTATTTTTGAAAAATCCGATTAAATTTATATAATATTGGGTGTATAATTACGTCCATAACTTGAATAAACTATTTTATACTGTATAATGAATATGTGGTATAGTAATAGAAACGCGACTTCAATAAACATAGTAATTATTGTTCCAAGAATTTCTTTAGCTTAACCGTATCTCCTTAAAACATTGGTTCTAAACCAGGGAGGAATTTTACTCGTTGGTTGATCCAGACTGTTAAAATATTGATCAGCTAATTAATTGTAATTTTTGATCAGGATTTTCAGTACTAGATTCATATTATTTGGTATGCTTTTGAGATTTACAATGTTGGAAGGTAGGTATGACATTTACTGAAAAGGAGGAATGAGGTAACAGAAAAGATTTGAGAAATGCCTTTAAACGTATAGTATGTTGAATATTTTGTATGTTGTATTTTCTGGGTCACTCATCTCATATTGCACTTTAGATGAACTCCATTTCAATTCGTGCACCACAAGAGTTAAATAGTTAATTCGTAGATATGTATGCTAAATGCCGTGCAAAAAAAGGGGTTCCGCTTGGTCAGCGAAGCAGAATGGGCGCTGTATTTAACTAAGGTCTAGTAAAAAGTTATATAGCTCATTCATTCATTCATTCATTCAGACACAGCATCATTAAAGTATTGTCAGACACCGTTGCTAATGTTCAGCGGTGTTTCCGTTTTATTAAGCGTTCAGTAGTTTACGAAGTTACGAAGTTGGAATCTGCATTGTTTGATCACTATATTGTCGAGTTTGCATGTTGCTAGCTGTAAGTCTACATGAAGTCAGTATAGTTTTCTGCAATGGGGCATCTTTAGTTTTGTAATTTTAAACTCCTACTTAGCCGGTTCTAGTTTATTAGTGGTGCAATCCCTCAAAAAACCTGTTAAGTTAGGTTTGCTGAGTTAAGTATGAGTATGTAAGCCACCATACTCCCAGCCTTCAAAACAGACAAGATCGTGTGGGGGCAGGTAGCGATAGTGCTGGTTAGTATACTGATTTATATTAGTTGGAAATTGATTATTACTTACCCAATAACGATAAAATTCACACACAACATCCCTAATATCAATATTCTGTGAAAATTTTAAGCGAATCAGAAAGGTTTTTAAATACTTTGTCTCATACACATTTACGGCGATGAATTTCAACGACGCTTAAAACTTTAGATATCATATTTGTCTAAGGAGGGATTGGCCCCGAAGGCTGATTTATCACTATGTAGCTTAGGCATTAAGAAACACTATGGTATAAGGCTCCACTAGGATGCCGGTTACGTTTGGTTAGGTTAACGCAGTATTTTTTAGCTGTTTCGAAGTGCATTAGCCAGCGGGCAAGACTAAAAAACGCTGTACCAACCAACACTTCAGTAGTTGAGGCATGTTACAATAGCGGTAGTAATTGACGAAGTTGACAGCTTACTTCAAGAAGGAAGTCATTAATTTGAATTCTCAATATTTTCACTACGCTCCTGGTAGAGCATTTATTATTATTTGGCATTTGGTCACAGGACGGACTGTCACCGAGATTGTAGATGTTGTAGATCTTAAATTCCAACCAGCAAGTGTATTTAATTAATATCTTGTTTGAAAAATTCATTTCACCACCATGGATTGTAAAAATGCTTTGTGTGACTTGTTTGTCTACTGCTTATTTATACAAGGTATAAATAGTATCGTGTTGTTGATAATTAATATTTTCTTATTGACCCTGAAGTTTTGAACATTGACCCTTGTCGGGTTGAATGTTGACATCTCGCCGGTAATTAATAAATAAAGTAATTATTATGCAATCTAGTACCACCACGTACACTTCGACCTCCGAGTATTATTTACATTCATAATTTTACCGATTCATATTACGGATTATTTAATGGACAAGTTTTCGGTTTCCTGTTCCCGCGATAGTTGCAAGTATGGAATCTAATATATTTTACATGGTAAAACGCCCAAAACGGCCCGTAGCATTTCTTATGCTACTTCCGGCAATGTTATATTTTTGCATCGCTTCGGAAGAACGATTTTCTGCTGGATTGTGAAACGCAAAAATTTAGCTATTGCGCCTATTGCGATTGACCGGTCGATTGCAGAAACTTGTTTTGTTTGTTGCCCGTCTCCTTCAGTTTATTAACACTGTATGTGACTACACTGGACACGTCTATGGCTCATTTTTATATATAGTGGGCACCGCTTAACAATGCCAGATTGATCCGCGATCTTAATGAGCGGCGTTAACTGTATTTAAAATTGTTCGAAATTTCACATTATAGAATCATAGACTATGAATAAAGTCCTTCAGGCCTAAGGGAGTTTTTTAGAAGTACTTTACCGATATGTTTCTGCCTTACGTCCGATCATGTACCTGAACAGTTTAGCCACTTAACAGACACAGCAGTGTAGTATTTGTTACACTATAGTGTAGTATTTGTTACACTATAGTGTAGTATTTGTTAAGTCGTTTGCGTGTACTTGGGCCAAGTCTATCGAAGCAGAACCGGCGCTTAAGTTTCCTACAACAAACGCAAAACGCTGACTATAATTCTCACCACATCACTTGTTTTACTAGCTTTACTTTATTGCAATAGATCATTGCTACTGGTACGTTCTAGTTGTCGCTATAGGTGCATAACAGCATAGCATAACATCACAATGGAACTTGGAAAAAGCATGAAAAAAGAATTTTTGCTCGACGAATCCATTACCTACACTAATCATGGATCGTACGGACCAACTACTAAAAGTGTTATAGCTGAAAGAATAAGGTTAGTGTACCAGTGACGTGACTTCGGAAAATCTACTCCCACTCTTTAGTTTGTGTTCAATTTCTGTAAGAATTAGTGTCCATTCAGCAGGGCAGGATTTACCTACTTGTGGGCCCCAAGCCATACTCATCAGATAGCCCCCAAATTTATAGAAATGTTGCATGTTCCAATAATCTATATAGATATATACCATGGCACTCCACACTTGAAACAAAGTTATGCGCTTAGACGCTTCGCAACAAATAAGTTGCAGAGGGCCCACAGGTATCTAGGCCAATATGTAAATCCTCCCCTGCCACTCGGCGTAGCAAAAGGGTTGGGGTTGCTCTACTCTAGGCCAGAAGCCAGATAGCAAAGTTACTTTTCAGCTTTTCCCCTATTTTAAGGATATCTGTACATAAGTATATATTTCAATGCAGACTTATCTATGAGCAAGAAAACCAACCTGATACGTGGTTCCGTGTCAACTTGGAACGATACTACGATCGTGCAGTGGAGGCAGCAGCTAATTTTCTCGGAGCGAAGAAAGAGAATATTGTTCTCGTCGATAATGTAACTGCTGGTAAATAAGTTTATACAGGTTGAACGCCATTAATTAATGTATATTTCTTGGGTTTAAGAAGCTGTTTTTCTGATGTATTTCATGCCATTGATCATGATTCCTGCTTCGTTTCAGGGACCAACACTGTTTTAAAATGTTTGAAGTTTGCTCCAGGAGAACAGATATTATACAGCAGCCACCAGTATGGAGCTGTAGTGAACAATATTCATGAACTCAAAGATTTTCATGGTAATTTTCATTCAATGATAATATTGCATTCAAGTTGTAACTCTTCTTCTCATTACGTTGTAACAAAACTTTATTTGAGGACCTACTAACTGCATTTGATTAATTGTCCCTTACAGTAGTTTTCCATTTTATCAGGTGTTGAAAAGATTTCATTCAAGATTCCGATTCCCTTAAAATCAGAAGATGAAATTGTTGAACTTTACCGAAAAGCTTTCAAGGAGAATCCGAATATTAAAATTGCTGTAATTGGTAAGAAAAACTTACAAAATACCTTATTTTTTAAAAACTCCAATAATTTTGCTATATAGTTTATTTTATATTTTATTGTTTATATCCATTGGGAGGAAATATCAGTGGTTGGTATCTTTAAAGGAACCAGTTCTTTCATACCTTACTTCCCTAATTTTTTTGTCGTTAGAATTGACAAAGAAACATATGCAGCAAATAAAGTGGCAAAACTTTAATTTTAATTCATAAGAAAACAAACAAAGCTTTTTGTTCATGCACTCTTATATTTTATTTTGGCATACAGATATGGTGGTTATCAACCATAAGCACAGTGGTTAGAATTCGCTTTCGCTTAAATGTGTTTAAATATTCTTCGCACCTCATCAATATTTTTTTTCCAGATCACATAACAAGTTGTTCTGCAATCATAATACCAGTAAAAAAACTGATTGCTCTTTGCAAAGAGTACGGCAAACTTTCGTTGATTGACGGGGCTCATGCACCAGGTCAACTTGAACTCAATATGGAAGAAATGGGGGCAGATTTCTATTCAGGTAAATCTACTCATGGTTGTTGGATTTACAGCAGTGACTTATTGAAGACTAAAGATGCAGGCAAAATTTTTCCTTAAAAGTATATTTCTTCCAACCTCAACAATATATTACTTATCAGTTCGTTCAAACGACGGTTGCCAGTAGTTAAAAACTTGGCCATTCTTGAAATTATTGAAAGCAAAATAATTCTGTTTTCAGGAAATTTTCATAAATGGTGTTACGTTGCTAGATCCTGTGGGTTTTTATGGATCGACCCTAAGCACCAGAGTTGGATTCGTCCCCTCGTTACTTCTCACGGATACAAGGGGACTTTGAGCGAGCAGTTCTCTGGGCTGGGTACAAGAGATATCTCGAATCATCTAACAGTACCTTCCGCTTTGAAATTTTATAAAGACATGGGTGGACGTGTAAGTAGAAACAGGAAATTATAGAAAGTATATGTGCTAGAAATTCAAATCTTTGAAAATTCAAATCTGAAACTAATGTATTAGTATGAGTCAATTTTTTTCTACTAAAAAGACTTCAAAATAATAAGACTTTTTCTACTTAGATTTTTGCCTCTTATTTGATCCGATTTATTACAAGCTATATGAATACCAGTGTTCAAAGTACAGTATATGAACCCAAGATCTCAGCCTATGCGTATCCTTATTTCTGGTACTCTACATCAAACCTAACTGAAACAAATAGAGCCTACTTCACGATACCAAAAAAAGTGCGATATGAAAGTCGCAGGGTTCGGCGTTAAAGATTTCTGTATTCCAATGATCATTTCAAGTTTTTTCAATTAATATTTACTGCGAAAAAATGTTTTATTATTTGTTGAATCTGAAACCCATTGAAACGAGGGTTTGAGAAAGTTGGAATTAAAATACTCTTTTCATCCGGATCATAAAATCAATGAACAAATTATTTTTTTATCCACTTCAATATTCAGCCCTTCAATAAGTTTGGCCATACATTCATTCACAGAAAGCACTGACTTCTCACGCTGACGAGTTACTGACTTTTGCACAAGACCTGTTCTGCAAGGAACTTGGAACGGAGAAACTCAACATTCCTAAAGAGATGAGAGCACCATACATGGCGGTAGTGAGATTCCCAATAAAAAAGGATGATGCAGAGTGAGTACTTTCCAGCGATACTTTTTTCCAATTCTGATTTTGCCCCATTCACCTTATAAGCGTTGAGGTAATGCTGTTGTAAATCAGAATTCGAACAATGATTCACAATACTTCACGATAGTGCTATCGTGTATCATTTTTATTCGCACGGGCATGCTTACGTGACACGATTCCAGTCATGTTCGCTTTATAATACGTTTTTATCATATTAAATTCTGTGTGTTGCGGCGTATTGGTGTTATTAAATTATTTTAATCCTTGCACATATTTACAGATTATTACCCATAAATCATAACAATCCCTTTTGGCTTGAAAATATATCTCATTAAGCTTACACATTGTATGAGATGTTCTGTTATTAAAATGTATTTATGTATCAGTATCTCTCATCAGGGATTGAATTAACCTCTGGTTTGCTATTAAAACTGAATTGCTGTGTCGCGAAATTATGTATGTTTAAATGTGTGTCACCAACTGGAAAAATTTGGAAAGCTCTGATGTAGGGTATAGTGAGTCATAATATATTAAAATGAGGTTGAAGCTAAGACGACAAATTATATGCTTTAGATAGGCTTTACAACGTCTTGCCTTTGAGGTCAATCACCGAATTAGCCACCCTACAACAATCAGCTTTGAATGTCGCATAATAATTTTTCTAATTTTGACAGCATGGAAAAGGCTGACCTTATGACGATTGAGTTATTCGAAAAGTACAAAGTTCAAGTCATATTCACTGCATTCAATGAAACAACTTGGGTCAGGGTGTCTGCTAATATTTACAACACAAAAGAAGACTATGTTGCGGTAAAGGATGCTCTGAAAAAATATGTTGATGATATCAACAAGAGAGGTAAGGTGTACATTGGAGATATAGGTGTAGAACCTTGAAATGACCAATGTGGACTGGCATGCTACTAGAGTTTTACTCTAGGTTTAGAGTAGACAAACGTAGAAATGGCTGATTGTTGCGATTGTTCATAATATAATAAAAGGAGAAATACGAAAGTTGCACACGTCATAAAATAACTTGTTATGTTGTTGTGCTTCACTAGCCGTGTACGGAAGATATTTTACTTTACAACTGCTAAAGCATTGCTTTTTAATTTATCCGACTTGACTTGATGGAAATTTTTTATCCTACCAAGAATTCTGTGTGAAAGCATATTTACCGGTCGATCGCGATCGACTTGTTGGCCACCTCTAAATTATATTCAATAGCCCTTACTTTTTTTAGGTGAAGAGCTTTGATAAGTCGTGCTATGCTGCAAATACATACTTTAGTAAGATCTATGTATCCGTCATAGTGTATAGTATAAGGAACGGTTTGTATTTCTTTATCTTCTTATATGCAATATTTCTGAAATTACTAATAATGGCCTTGCATTATTAAATACCTCATTACATGGTGCTCATAGTCCTTACGTAATTTGAATTTTACTAATTTTACTAACATACAACAATCTAATGTAAAAGAAATTCATCGAGTTTTCCTATTTCTATTGGTTATTGTAACTAGTTTAAGAGTTAATTGTTTATCGCATAATACACTAGACTTCAGACTATGCTTATTAGTAATGCAGAGGGGTAATTGAGCTTTGAGGAATTGGATTTCAGGGTAACGATGTTAAAAAGTTTGGGAACCACTACCCTAAGCACTTGCTTATAGGGTTAATCCACCACTGGGTGCATCACTAATTCCAAGACTAAAAAAGAGGTCATGTCCAGGAAAATGAGGACGTGTAAAGCCCTATATTCATTTTATTATTCCGCTAGCAGCCTCCTCCTCCCTCGGCCCAGATTAACACCTAATACGAGGCCAAATGATTTCATAGTCGTACATAGTCGCTATAGTACGTCTGGCTAAAGAAGGATTTACATCCTCATGAATCGACGTGTTCACGCCTATTCACAATCTCGTCCGTATAAAACAACGTGTTTCCGTCTATGATACCGAGCTGCATAATATAATTTGACTTTGCATGCTATTGTATTGTGTCGTTACTGTAGATATGTCGCAATTCAGTAAGAGATTGTAACACTGTTAAAGACGTAGTGGTAGATAGCATTCACACAGATGCAGTCGACAGCAGAAAAATTATTAGTAACCTGGGCGCAGTGCTTAGACTCTAGTTTTCTTTGTTCGTGCATTATTCTTATTCCGATTCCGTAATCTGCCTGCCTTCACTATTTGCAAATCCTTTAGACGGAATTTATTGGCGAATGATATTATTTTGTGCGTTATTGTGGTATGCATCTGGGCCTCATTTATCGCATCAGATCATTCGCATTTAGCAGACCCGGATAATATTTTCTGTATATCTATCTATATCTACTACTACTATAATTCTCACCACATTACTGGCTATAACAGGGTTAGGCAACCTTTTCATGGCAAAGAGTGAAATATTAAATTTTAGTTCTAGTCGAAAAAATTGAGGAGCCATATGAAAAAAAGAACATAGTTTACTTAATTCAATAAGTAACCAGTGTAAGTGGAACAATATACCTGATTTGAAAATCTCTGAAAAGATGCTCAGATATGCTAATAAAATCTTCTTTCAAGTATTCTCCATCTGAAAAGGTTTTCCACGACATGCAATTTCTTGGGCAGCCACAAAAGTAGCAGCAGTAACATTACTTGGTGATTTTAACCATGAGGCAAATGTATTCCGTGTTTCAAAAATATCTTGAATGTCTAACTAAACTTGAATTAAATTTACACATTTTTAAATAAAACTATTTTGGTAAAATATTTAAGTATCCAAGACATCCATGAGAAAGCTCAAAGAGCCGCAGGTTGCCGACCCGTACCCTAAATACTAACTTTAATTTATTGTAATCGACGACTGCTACAGGTACGTTTTAGTTGGCGTTGTAAGTGCCTAGCATAGCATCACAATGGAATTTGGGAAAAGCATGAAGAAATTTTTTTTGCTCGACGAATCCATTACCTTCGCCAATCATGGCTCATACGGACCAACTACTAAAAGTGTTATGGCTGAAAGAATACGGTTAGTGTAACAGTGACGTGGCTACCGGAAATCTACTCCTACTTTTAGTTTATGTCCAATTTCTGTGAGCATTAGTAGACCGGATTCACCTACTTTAGGGCCCCAGGCCAAACTCTTCAGTGGGCCCCTAAATTTAAAGATATGTTGCATGTTTGCATAATCTGCGTGGATATATACAATGGCATTCCACACCTCCACACTGGAAACAAGGTTATGCGCTTAGACACTTCGCAACAAATTTGTTTCAGAGGTCCCACAGGTATCTAGGCCAATATGTAAATCTATCCCTGCAACTCTGGGGTTAATTGCTCTACACTAGGCCAGAAGTCCGTTACGAGGGTGAGTCAGAACGTTTCCGCACTTTATGCCACAGCGCACTCTTGTGTTAAAGTTTGGCTTAATTTTCATTCCACGTGTGGACTTGCCCTGGACAGCCCCTGATACGCCTGGCCATGGGAACCAGATCACTGCGCGTTGATGCTGCATTCTGCTAATGGGGCGGCCTTTTTTATCGACTGAAAACAACACGTGAAGGAATCGTACAAACAAATAGATCAGCTTCTCGTGAGCACGTATCACACATGTCAGCACGTGGAGTGAAATTTCGCCTAACTTTAACACAAGAGTGCGCTGTGGCATAAAGTGCAGAAACTTTTTGACTCACCTTCGTAGCATAGTGACTTTTCTGCTTTTCTCCATTTTGAGGATATCTGTACAAGTGACGTATCATATTATATATTTCAATGCAGACTTATCTATGAGCAAGAAAACCAACCTGATAGGTGGTTCCGTGTCAACTTGGAACGATACTATGATCGTGCAGTGGAGGCAGCAGCTAATTTTCTCGGAGCAAAGAAAGAGAATATTGTTCTCGTCGATAATGTAACTGCTGGTAAATAAATTTATACAGGTTGAACGCCATTAATTAATGTATATTTCTTGGGTGTAAGAAGCTGTTTTTCGAGTGTATTCCATGCCATTGATCACCATTCCTGCTTTGTTTCAGGGACCAACACTGTCTTAAAATGTTTGAGGTTTGCTCCAGGAGAGCAGATATTATACAGCAGCCACCAGTATGGAGCTGTAGTGAACAATATTCATGAACTCAAAGATTTTCATGGTAATTTTCATTCAATGATAATATTGCATTCAAGTTGTAACTCATTACGTTATAACGAAACTTTATTTGAGAACCAACTTCCTGTGTTTGATTAATTGCCCTTACAGCAGTTTTCTTTTTTCTCAGGCGTTGAAAAGATTTTAATAAAGATTCCAATCCCCATCGAATCAGAAGATGAAATTGTTGAACTTTACCGAAAAGCTTTCAAGGAGAATCCGAATATCAAAATCGCTGTAATTGGTGAGGATTGAGCTTTTTTCAAAACTAGACTGATTTCTGTTGATATATTTTTTTATATGTGGTTGTTTATATTCGTTGGGAAGAAATATCATTGGTTGGTTTCTTTTCAGGAAGTAGTTCTTCCATACTTTACATTCCTATATATTTTTGTTGCGAGAATTGATAAAGAAAAATATGCAGCTCATAATTTGTTGGATAATGGGAAAACTTTATATATGAACAATTCATAAGAAAACAAGGTTTCGTTCATGCACTTATATTTTTTTATTTGGCGTACAGACATGACGTTATCCATCAGTAAGGTGTGGTGGTCAAAATTCAGTTTTACTTAACAGAGTTTAACTTTCTCTTTGCCTTATTTTTTATATTCTTTTTATTAATTTTTCAGATCACATAACATGTTGTTCTGCAATCGTAATGCCAGTGAAAAAACTGATTGCTCTTTGCAAAGAGTACGGCAAACTTTCGTTGATTGACGGGGCTCATGCAGCAGGTCAACTTGAACTCAATGTGGAAGAAATGGGGGCAGATTTCTATTCAGGTAAATCTACTCATGGTTGTTGGATTTACAGCAGTGACATATTTAAGACTAATGATGCCGGCAAATTTTTTTTCCTCAAAAACTTTTTTTTTCAACCTAAACAATATATGACTTGTAAGTTCGTTCCAACGACGGTTGCCAGTAGTTGGAAACTTGGCCATTCTTGAATTTATTGAAAGCAAAATAATTTCTGTTTCCAGGAAACTTTCATAAATGGTGTTATGTTTCAAGATCTTGTGGGTTTTTATGGATCGACCCCAAGCACCAGAGTTGGATTCGTCCCCTCGTTACTTCTCAGGGATACAAGGGAACTTTGAGCGAGCAGTTCTCTGGGCTGGGTACAAGAGATATCTCGAATCATCTAACAGTACCTTCCGCTTTGAAATTTTATAAAGACATGGGTGGACGTGTAAGTAGAATCAGCGATGTTCAGAAATTCTAGAAAGTAGGAATTCAAATATTCGAAGATTCAAATCTAAAACTTCTGTATGTACTTCAGAACGAGTTTTTTTACTAAAAAAGTATTTTAAAATTATTAACTCGACAATGTTAAGTCAGTTAACAGAAATAGGTTTATGTTCTAAGAACAGAATTTAAAATACTTTTTGATCCGCTCCAAAAAATCAATAATTTGCTCTCAATAAGTTTGGCCATTTATAAATTCACAGAAAGCACTGACTTCTTACACTGATGAGTTACTGACTTTTGCACAAGACCTGTTCTGCAAGGAACTAGGAACTGAGAAACTCAACATTCCAAAAGAGATGAGAGCACCAAACATGGCGGTAGTGAGATTCCCAATAAAAAAGGATGATGCAGAGTAAGTACTTTCTTGCTATACTTTTTTCCAATTCTGATTTTGCACCTTTCACCTTATAAACGTTGAGGTAATGCTGTTGTAAATCAGAATTCGAACAATGATTCACTAACTTTGTATTTGTATCATTTTTATTCGCACAGGCATGCTTATGTGACACGATTTTAGTCATGTTCGCTTTATAATACGTTTTTATCAAATCAAATTTTCGTTCAAAGTGCACATAAAAATAGGGAACACTTTGTAGTGAATGAAGTACAGTATAGATGGTTATATTATATTCAAATGAAGTAGAAGATACTACGACAAGGTATATGCTTTAAATAAAGTCAACATGTTCTCGCCTTCGAGGTCAGTCATCGAATTAGCCACCCTACAGCAATCAGCTTTGAATGTCGCATAAATAATAATTTTTCTAATTCTGACAGCATGGAAAAGGCTGACCTTATGACGATTGAGTTATTTGAAAAGTATAATGTACAAGTCGTATTCACTGCATTCAATGAAACAACTTGGGTCAGGGTGTCTGCTAATATTTACAACACAAAAGAAGACTATGTTGCGGTAAAGGATGCTCTGAAAAAATATGTTGATGATATCAACAAGACAGGTAAGGTGTACATTGAAGATATAGGTCTAGACTCTAAAACTTCGAAATGACCAGGATAGACGATGAAAGGATAATTGTATTAGAAGTTGCGAGCTAGTTATTTTAGTCAGCAAATTAAATTTTTGAAATATTAGTAAGGGTTAGTACGCTCTATCCCCAAAAATCGGCCATCTTGACTTAGCACAACGTTCCAGAAGGATATGTGCTTCATCATGGTCAGTTTATATTCAAATTTGTAAAGGTATCTCAATCAAAAGGCTTGTTGAATGAAATTAATCCCTCGCAAACCAGTAATTAAAATTACAGAAGTTCCATCAATAGAAAATTAGAAGAGAACCTCATGTGCACACAGTTGCAACCTGCAAACAAAATTTAATTATTCTCGCTCACAGGCAGTGTTGGAGAGAATAGTACTGTACACCATCGTATGTTAACCTAAGATAATTTATTATGCTGAATATCACATTAAGTGATCATAACTGTATATATATTCAATGGCATTTACTTATTTTTTAGGTGAAGAGCTTTGATAAGTCATGCCATGCTGCAAATACATATTTTAGTAAGATCTATGTATCCAGCATAGTGTATAGGATAAGGAACAATTTGTATTTCTATATCTACTTATATGCAATATTTGTAAAATTCTATGTATCCGGCATTGAGTATAGCAGGGGGACCACCTAGTTTGAGATCGACTAGAAAATTTTCTCAATGCCTCGTGATCGACCAGTCAATAATTACGAACAAGATGGTTTGTAACACCTTCATCTTTTTTTATTTGTTCTTTTTAAAACACATAAACATCAATATGTTTTTGCTGCGCGCAATTCCAATCTTTGACATCGGCGGAACTTATTCAATATCGACGTTGACGCGTTCTACACTAACATATTAAAAATCTAATGAAAGAGAAATTCATCCAGTTTTCCTATTTTTACTCTGTATGGATTATTTGATTGGTTATTGTAATTAGGTGTAGAGTTAATTACATTTATATGATATCAGCCTGGTAATCATTACAAAATACATCCCTCTTACGAGGAAGGAACTCCACAATAGTCGATTGTGCAACAGTATATCAATATTCAGACATTACCAATCCATAACCAGGTGGGTAACTTTATTGGGATCAAATGAAATATAAAGTTAAATGATATCAAGATACACCGCTATAAGTTTACTTGCTAGACTTTCATTTCGTTCCAGAATTTGGTTATAAAAAATATTAACAAGCTTGAATTATATTTTTAGGCTGATAATATGGTCAAGGTATCTGAAAGACTGGTGGGGTGTCACAGGTGTACGGGGGCGCCATTCTAGTACTTATCATAGGCACCATTTCATGTAGATGTGCCACTCGACGTACAATGATATCCTTGTCGATTTCTGCCTTTTCAGCTACCTACAACTTTTCATACAGCAACCATGATTGCCTCAAAAGATATTTTATTATGTACAATCAACCGATAAGCAACAGCAGTTGTTTCATTTCATTCGACCAGAAAATTGACTTTCTCAACTAGTGTCCATTTCTTCCTGGACAGTTTCCGAGACGATTTCAAGTTTGATAGGCCTTGTAACGCTTGACAAGACAGCCGTTGTACTTGGCTTAAATCTATAGTTTCCTTGCCTGGTTCAAAAAACAATCGAAGTTCAAGCAAATGTAATGAAAGATATGGATATTGCCTCAAAGAACACCAACGATTGTAATTATTAGAATTATCGATCGCGTCACCCCTCACCTGACTCCTTTAACATTTGCCACATCGTACGGTCTCAAATAATCTACTTTATAATCGTTCGAGATGACGCAAATATCTATGTTGGAGCCTGAACCCAGATCGTTGAAGATTCCAGCCGCGACTGCGTCCCGGACTAACTGCATTGCTTCAGCTTTCTAGAATGTTGAAAAAAGAATGTTTCAATCTGGGAGGAGAACGAGATATAAGCAGAATTGAATTCCAGGCGGGTCACCTTCATATTCATTTTGTAACGCGATTCGAAAGTAGCCATCGCTGCTAGAGAACCAGATCCTATAAAACATGTGTTGATGTCGCATAATACACTAGACTTCAGACTATGCTAATTAATATAGTAATTGGCTTCAAGGCACCAAACTAACTGAAGTCTATATATAGTAAAGAACTCTATTTCAGGTAAAATCAAAGTGATACAATTCCTACCCATTGTTACATATGGGAGCTTATCAGTGGACCCGTGTGGGTGAATGCAATACAAATGGGGTCCAGTAAAATCTACTCCACCCAGGACTAGTGCTGCACTCACGTGTCCCTGTGAACAAAGATTTACAAAAAGCTTAGTAACCGATTAATAAAACAGTTCTGGGATGGTAGGAAGACTTATCTGATTGCAAATTTATTACCTGATATCCAAATAAATACTGCTTCAATAGTCGATTGGCTGTTGCAACACGGGACACTCTTCCGGTGTTCAGTCGATGCAATTCAAGGTTAGACGAAATCATCTGGGTTGTCATTTCGGTATCGGCAGCAGTACCGGCCCCACAGCAGCTTGAAATTGAGCGAAACAGAATTAGTAACTATTAGTTCAGACCATATGATGTTATATGGAATATAATAAAGCTATTATAAAGATTATATCACTTAGGAGAGTATATAATGGGAAAGCTTGTAAATTCTCAGGCACCACAAGTTCTAGTATAAATTTTGAGAACATATCATATGATTTATTATTGGTGCTATGCAGACAGTAAGAAAGTGAGAGTTAGATTAGATAATATTAGAAATACAATTTAAAAATACATAATTGTCTTTAGTATTACAATAGGGCCTAGTGTTCAGTTTCATGGATGTTAAATTGGTGATTTATAAGTATTAATAGTGACTTGACAGAGGGTTTTTTATGTTTAATTTTGGGCATAGCAGTTATCTTCTTTAATTATCACATTAATGTTTGAATTAGAGCTGTTTGTGAATATTTGGAAATGTTTAATTGGTGAATTTTTTTCTGTTTATTCAAACAGGATACGTTTTAGTGTTTTAGCAAGTGTTCGTTAAATAGGAATGTTCAAATGAATTCAATTATTTCAAATATGGTGCTACCTATCCGAGACTAACTGTGATGCCACTAATCTTACTTCTTTATAGTTTATATAAGCTAGCAAGGATAACATACTACATATTTGGTGCTAAGTAATGAATTTTAGAGCAGTTCTTATCAGCGACGATCGGGCCTTCTGTCGCTCTCGTGTCAGCGCCAAGTATAACTCCGTTTTCGTAAATCAGACCAACTATAGTGGTTCCTGTTTTGACAGCACCAGGCATCTGAATCCCTTTCTTTCCAAGGTTCGCATTCCTGTTAACATCAAGATCAAAATCTCGAAACCATCAGCTATACTTCGGTTTATTTTTAAGGCAAAATTTTCATATTTTTAACATTTGCTTTTTACCTCGCGTAGTTTTCGAAAGAAAAACCACCTTCCGGCGCAGATAAACAGCTAATTGTAGCCATGATGAGACTTGGTTTACACTAAAGAAAGCTGAAAAAACGCGCAATTTAAATAATATTAACGGCTACAAACAGTGAGCAAATTTACTGTTCAGATTTATATTCTTAACTTGCATGGGTATGATGAAAATATGCTATGTCATGGTTTCGTGACTGTTCAGCCGTGATATGACAGACAATTTTGAATCATTTATTTGCACGATGTATCGTTGCTTTAAACCCGAATTTTTAAAAAGCGTCAAATCATTTGATGAATTATTTTTACTTGTATTTTTATCTAAAATCTACAGTTATAGGAAGAATTTAAGAGAGTCAAATTTGGCGACTTCATGAAAGGGCGAGATCAATCACCCGTGTGATTGGTTTTCCGCACTTCGCCAAGTCAATTTCAATGTGTTTTTATATTTAATTAGTTTAAAAATGTGTGATTACTGTTGTCATATCATATTATTTAATAATATGGTGATATAGTGCTTCAAAATAGTTTTCAAGGCCCAATTTTCCATGTATTTTTTGTAAGTTGTTTCTATGGCGACATCCCGTGGTGTAGGGTTTGATTGACATTTGACATTTGCTCTTGCCGGGAACATGTTTTTGTAAGCGTTAAGTGTTGTACATAAGATTTTTAGAATTTTGATTGTTGAGAACTAGTTAAAATGTTATTGCTATAGAGGCCTGAATTATTTTGCAGAAAGTAATAAGTAAAATAGAACAAAAATGCGGTTGACAGCAGTGCTATTCAAAGGTGGGCCACCATCGAATTTCCGCCTTTTTCCGAAAAGTTCTTTCAGAAGACCAATGCAAGGTAGATATGCGCAGAGAAAAAAGGAACCGAAGGTCTGGGACACAAGTAAGTGATGTTCTCATGTAAACTAGGATAACTTGTACTGTTCAAGATGCTAGTTAATATCTTAGTTTAGCATCCCGAATTACGATGGAACAGGTGGGATAAAAAATCCGACAATGGATGATATTTTTTTTAATATTTACTTTTATTTTTCAGCTATGGGTGAATTAGACGAAGAAACTGTAAATGAATTCGGCCAAACTGTCCCAGACAGAGACAGAATTCCAACAATCATGGTCCCAGATCTGAAAAAATGCGCTCTCAAGCCGTATGTGTCCTACAGGTACTGCGGAATATATATGTTATACTAGCCTGCCGAGTCTCTAATTTATCAAGTTTATGATGTCACAACAGCTGATTTTCTGAATTTTTATGAAATTAATTACAAATGAACCCTGGGGACCCCTGAGGACCCCCAAAAAAGTTGCCTACAACACAATCATGCATGAAACAGATCCCTGTGCAAGTTTTCAGAGAGCTGAGTCAAGAACTCTAGGAGTTATGAGCACATGAACATCCACACACACACAGTTTCTTCTTTATTTATTAGATTATTAGAGTTTTGAATTTTAATATTGCCCATGGTCTTTTATGGGTAGATATAGACCACTTTGAGATTCCTGGCATTGAAAATAAACAAAAATTCAAATAGATTTTTCCCTGCGGTATATTAACATATAGTTTATGTACTTCAGACTTGAGGACACATACGAGCCAGCGGTACAGTCCAAGGATCTGTTTGAAATGTTTTATGCCCCTGATATAGAAGCTGAAGTTCGTGGGGTGCCATTGGAAAGAATCCCCAACCCCAATGACAAGCCTTCCATACTCAGCCAAGTGAAAAATGTTTTCCAATCGAAGAAAAAAGAATCATGAGACCGCGAATGCTTCGGAATTCATAAGGTACATACTGCTGTTATTTTCATCGATTTTTTATGTCAAGTTTTGTGTATTAGTAGGCTCCTTTGTTCATAATATATTTGATGGTAAAAACAAAAATTAGGTATTGTTTTGAGTGTCATTCTTAGCCATTAGTGAACTTTTATAATCTTCTCGGTGCTGCAGTTTTAGAGTTCCTGTATTTCTTATCGTTCGCAGCGACTGTCAGTAGCTTACTTTGTAATGTTGATTAGTAGTAACCGATGTCTCATAGATTTAGTTGCCAGGTGTACAGACGGTGTATATTTATAAATTCACATATATATCAATAGAGCAAGTAAAATTTGTTTGCGAAAATCCAGTCTTAGAGTTTATTCAGTAGTACCTGTCTCGAACTTCGTCTCATTCCCCCTATTCACCATATGTTAGAATAGCAATCCCCTTTTCCAAAGGTTGTTTAACTCGAAAAGTCCATTCCAAATAATATGTTTGAATCTGTCAACATGAGAATTTCTACCCTGCAAAGATCAAATTCCCTTCTTGGGAACAATTCACCACTGGTTGACAACCACTATTTTAAGGGAGATAAATTTTCATATTCTCTTGTATATTAAAACTTGTTTTAATTTCAATGTATCGTTGCACTCTACCCCTTATAATTTGCTAGAACCCATTACAATTTCCTTCACCCATAATCCTCTTAGAATCTGGGAGGGATCATTGCATTTCTCGATGCAAAACAGAGAACAAATTTGAAGAATAAATATAATTTGCCTCAGCAATATTCTAAACAGATTTTTTTAATCCCTTCTCCATCAAATTCATAACATCAGTTAAGATAATAGTTATTTATTTTGGCAGAAGGTGTAAATATGATTTTTAGTGGCATAAGTTACTCACAAATTAATTTTGATTACAACAACGTGTGAGGTGGAGTTTTATAACTGGGTATTATAAGGTGCTCATGAAAATGAGACTGAATTCGAGTCATGTATTCACGCTTGCGTTAGACCTAGCGAACAATAAAAGAAGTTAACCAGTGTACAAATTTTGATTCACGTCAGCGTATCACAAAGTTAATTCGTATAATTATGGCGTATAATTCGAAATTGAGAATAAAATTGGAAAAAAACATCGCCTCATATTCCGTAGAGAATTTGAGTTACAGCTTAATTAACGTTTCAATTCGTGAGATTCTCGCTTTCCGTGATTTGAATTACGTCACGATACGTCATTTAATTATTTTGTTTCGCAAGCCAATTTGCTTCAACGTAAAATAAAAGTTTTGCTGGTTCGTCTTGTTGTGAAGTCACAAGAGTTTTTGTGTTACGTCATGAATGGAGTTTCGTCATCATCTTCTATCGAGAAACCGTTGGCAACGTCGTGCTGTTGGCTAGTAATGTAAACAGGAAAATATTGGTATATGAGACTTATCTGGTGATTGAATGTAGATACTATGATTTTGTAAAGTCACAATTAGTCATCAAAATACGCTACAAAAAATTAGTACGATTTTTTTTGTCCTAATGGCAGCTGAGGAACGTCCCTTAAAATTAGTTTTAGTATTGTCTCTCACCCCCGATACTCGATTTGCAACCATAGTATACTCACTTATTTCCGTTTGTCCTGCAGTAGTTATTCGTTGAGTTGTTTTGTTGGAAAAAGTTCCCGCCCTCCGAAGAGCTCGGTAAACAGCAGTGCAGTTCTGTGTCGCTGAGCGCCTTGTAACTTTTGCTCGCACGGACCTGGTGTAATAATTTGAATTAAGCGATCTCTGTTACCACTAGATGTCACTATGGAGTCGGTATATTGAATAATAAACAGTTTGGATCCTTGGTTGTCAGCGATTCATTGCTAATAGTAAACAACTCAAAAGATTTTGTGAATTAAAAAAGATTAAGACATCACGCGGTGTTTTTTTGTTTGTTTTGAGTTATAAAATGTATATTTGCTGGTGTATTCAGGTAGGTAGTTGAAACAATTCTGATCTCTGCAAACTCATTAATGTTTAACCATCTATCTATAATGACGGCATCTAATCAAATAGTATTGAGGTTTACACGAGTACAATGACTCTTGGTCATGTTTTCATTCTCAAATATTTCGTATAGTTAGTTAACCACTGAATTGATCGTTGTCTGATAAAAAATCTAGATCGCATCTCAACGCGCAGTAAGCAGAATAAATATTGTTACACGTGGTATTTTTAATTTCGGTTTTTCGTTACCGTATTGCCCGCTCTACGACATCAGTATTTATTAACAGCATACTGTGTGTAGAGTGGTTTAATTTGGGTTTCTCGTTACCGTATTGCCCGCTCTATGACATCAGTATTTATTAACAGCAAACTGTGTGTAGAGTGGATGAATACATATGAAATAGTTATTACGAGATAATGTGGTTAATGTTTCAAGATTTCCCGTTGGAATCGTTGTAAACTACACGTAGCATTGTAGCGTTGAATTCTAGATCATGCGAATGGATCAAAGTACATATCAGGTCATTTCCTATACACATGTCATAACGGATATAATATGTGATGTAGCACTGTTTATACCCCATTTTCACACTGACTATGTAGCAATAACCACTAGTTATCTTAGTAGTAGAAAATGGTTAACTTCATTTGGCTTTCGGCAATTAATTAGCTTTTCATAATAAACTACCAAATTCAAGATGAAGTCTACTCAGTTACGCAAATAAAGAACGCACAAAGAGGCAAAGAACTATAATAAACATATCATCTAACGGGCAATAGCAATAGCAATAGCAATAGCAATAATTTTTTCGGTTCGCCTCAGTGTTATCAAATGCAATGAAAACTTTTTTTATAACATCACAAGAACGCTAACAACACTACTTTTGACGTTGAAATATACTTTGACCGCAACGATCGCGTTATGACGGCAGTTGTACTTCACTCGCAAAAAAATAATTCTTCATATTTTCCTCTTCTGCGATGTCATGAACTTGAAAAACCACAGACCCAAGTTAAAACGCACCCTATGACGTTACAAAATGGGCTGATGAGGGTGACCTTTCAATGGGGAAGGGAAAGAGATTGCATTTAATATAAAAACTACAAAAATACCGATAAGATAGTGTCTTTGTCCGCTTGGACTTTAGTAGGATATCATTCCCTCTGAGCCCGGACCCGCAGGAGTCCGTATATTAATCTAGGAAGTTCCTGGAATTCCGTGCCAAATTTTGTTCCGTCAATGAATTTCCAGAATAATGTCTGCCTTGGTTGGTAAATAATGACTTACCATGAGTAAGCTTGTTTGATTTGCAAGGGTTACTGGTAATAAAAAACTAAAACAAATAAACGCCTCTTGGACGTTTTAACAGAATTCACACGCGTATATGCGCCCATAGGCATGTTTTCGAAAAGGCGTACTCGCGGGAAAGACTGGTATTTCAATACAGATTGTGGATTCGCAGTAAGTTAGTTCAAAAATGATAAACATCCAGCGATGTACTACTTCCATTATTTCATATCCCAACTCCATATTGTTCAGGATCATTGACCCAAAATTCAGGATCACTGACTTACCTTGTAGTAGAAATAGGCGACGATATGAATGAGTCCCATAACAATGCAGTTCAAAAATAAATGCCAAGCGAATAAGATAGGCAGCACCGCCAAGTTCGTGTGATCATCTCCGTCCCACGCTACCCCACCGATAGGACGAAACAGTATAAACGCGAGGTTGAAAAGCCAGCTTCCCATCTAAGATATGTAAAAAAAAATACTTATATTCCAGTGTCTGCGTTATATACACTAGTCATATGCGAGACCACACTGCGTTATAAACCGTTAATGTGTATAAGACGATCACAATTAATTTCATCTGTCGATCGTTGACGATAGAACTAGCTGTAAAGAAGGAAACAAAACCATAGTTCAAGTTTTGATTTATGAAAGTGTTTCACAAATTTAAGACATCAAGTTTGATATTCAGATATTCCATATAAGCGAGAAATTTTTGTAGTTATGTGAGGTTGTGGGGCTGAGAAAGTTCTGGAAGTTCAACTCACCTTTCTGAGAGTTCCATTGGCCTGCCTTCACCTCCCGTTGTGTTTGATGACCCTAACGACCCTTAACCTCAATAATGTAGCCTTGCCCAACGACTCGTCCCTCGGAGCCCTTGGAAACACTTATTATCTTGAATATTAGCTTTATAATGTTAATATTCCCTTGTGATAGTGCATTTGTGTCTTTTTGGTATGAAATGGTGGCCTAATGAAGATTGTAGTTTGTTGTCAGAACGCATCCCTATTTTCTCCATTGAAATAAGTATTCACTGTTTGAAGTCTCGAAAGGACGAAGGACTGTTGTATTTGCCTAACATAGTAAGTTATGTTTTCTCTTATCGTTCCATCCGGCGCACAGCACAACTAATATTTAATATTTCCCGACTGGCGAGGTAGCACGTACACCCGCGGGTCGAAAGTCCAACTCCTAGTTATTTACCTGAGATACTTAGTCTTCACTTTACCTGCATCACAAGTAAGGTATGTAGCCATATAAGTCGAATATCTTCAGGTCTCCAGATTTCCAGCGTGAGAGAGAGACACATTCCCAATGTAGCGTAAAACAGTAGACCATGCGCTTCCATTTCAAGTTCGTGCTTAGAGTAAAGTAAATTTGAGTAAGTACTTTGGTCTCTCGATTAAATGGGCTAATAGTTCATGCACACATTTTGTATATTTTCA